>OVAF01000620.1:0-35416 GCA_900406245.1 Odontarrhena argentea | reverse complement strand
TAATCTAAATGATCAAGAAAACATGTTAGAATATGCAATATTCACATGTTATCAGAAACTTGCACGCTACATCAAAATTTTATATTGCAATGCACCTATACATATGATTAAAGTTTTAGTAAAAGAATAAAAGCATAAGACCTTCTATATTTTATAATTCGGTTCAAACGGCATGGTATTAAGATACATAATAGTACTACTGTATAAGGTACTTTTAATTAATCGTTATAGAGAATGAATTGTGCATATCTCTAGTCATTGTGCAACAACTTTTATGTAGAAAGTGTTTGAAATGATTAGTATTATCTATCTCTCTTTTGTCCAAGGTTGTTTTGTTGAAATGAGGATAAATATTTTAGATCATACAGTTTGAGAATTAACTAGTTCTGAATAAGGATGATGAGCAAACACTTAGGCTAGACAATAACATTTTCATTAGAGGAAGACAATAACAAGCACACTGAAAATCACTGGTTGAAATATCCACATTTTTTAATTGGGTTTTTAAATATGGTCTTCGTTTCTTTAACATCGATTCTTTCAACTAGAAAGTTCTATATGCTACTGGAAAAAAAAGCTACTGAAACGAAGTATTAATTAGTTAATCAAACATTTGGAATGTTCGGGTTTTGTCTTTCTCTACTAGACTACTTAATATTATGAATTATTACATCGATTTTGATGTAATCATCCTTCCTTTTTAATTTCTAAAATGATGCATCTCTATTATATATTTGATTTTAGCATGAGATAAATTTTTCGTATAACATCTAAAGGAGCATAGTCCAAAAACTAATTTATTCTATATTGTACATGAACCAAATAACAAAAATTAGGTTGTTAAACGTTCTCATTTTCTTGGACCATATTATGCTTTTATAAGATGAACAGAGTTAGTTTGGAGAGTTTTATTTTTTTATTTTTGGGGGCTAAATTCGATATTGAATAGTGGTCGTTAGTTCAAATTATGATCACAGCAAGGAAATTAACAATTTGATATTATCATATTAAAATGACCATTTTATAAGGCAACGACAGAAATCGGATGCTAATATTTTGTATAGATAATATATCAATAAATATAAGTATCTCAATTCTTGTTTTCAACTTAATATAATATATAAAATAAACTTTTGGAAGTCTTCATTAAATATACCAGTTAAGAATTGTTTTTCTTCCCTTTTATTATGACTTATAAATCAGAAAAATATTTTTTTTTTGTAAAAATACATATTATTTAAATTGTCTTTGATTAATTAAGTCATGAATCAGACTTCGTGCATATAGTTATATATGTTATGCATGACATTACCTGTCATATATACTTTGTAAATCAACTATCTTTATAATAAAGTAAGGTTCTTTTCTCAACTAGCTCTGAGAAGCTGCCACGTGTCATATTAAAATATTTATTTCTCTTTAGTCCCTCATATTTATTTATCTTTAGTCCCTCTCAGTTTACTTAATTTTATATATAATCCATTGATTTACAATAACTACATCAAAAATATCAAACTAAAAAAGGTTGGCTGCAAATAGCTCTATAATATAACGAATAACTTTGAGATTATGAATGGTGTTTGTCTTACCACAATTTTAGTGACAAATTTTGGTTTTTCTTTTTTTGCTATGTTACCATTCATGTTTTACTATAAATTTATTTTTACTATATTTTATACAAGCCGTTCTTGATCCGCAATAAAACCTATAAATAATTTATACTTAAAAATTACCTCCTTCCAATAGTTGTTTTTGAAATCTTTATAATAAGTAAGGTTCTTTTCTCAACTAGCTCTGAGAAGTTGCCACGTGTCCCATTAAAATATTTATTTATCTTTAGTCCCTCATATTTATATATCTTTAGTCCCTCTCAGTTTACTTATTTTTTTTATATAATCCATGAATTTACAATAACTACATCAAAAGTATCAAACAAAAAAGGGTTGACTGCAAATACCTCTGTACTATAACGAATAACGTTGAGATTGTGAATGGTGCTTATCTTAGCACAATTTTAATGACAAATTTTGATTTTTCTTTTTTTGCTATGTTACAATTCATGTTTTACTATAAACCATATTTATTTTCAATGTATCTTATACAGACCGTTCTTTATCCGCAATAAATCCTATAAATAGTTTATACTATTACCTCATTCCAATAGTATTTTTTAAAAGTGTACAAAAAATGGAACTTTGAAATTCCTCCAAAACATATTCGGACTCATCAAATGAAACATGCATATATTTCAAACAAGTGATAAAAAAAAATTATGTACCCTAAACCTTAGATATTAAACCCTAAAACCCTACATATAGTTTATACTTAAAAAATTATACCTTTTAAAAATTACCTCATTCCAATAGTATTTTTTAAAAAGTGTACAAAATAATGGAACTTTGAAATTCTCCCAAAACATTTTTGGATGCATATATTTCAAATAGGCGATAAATAAAAAAAAAATTGTTATGTAATAAAATATCAAAAAACAATTGCTCAACAATTTATTTAAATTGCATTTTACTTATCGATCGAATTTTCAATGAAAAACACATTTTCATCATGCTATAAAAGAGTTTCAATATATATCAGTATATATATATATATATATAATCTTACAATATATTTTTTCAATATAATATATTTTAAATCCGCGCAAGGCGCGGACCTTCCCCTAGTTATATATATTGGTTAGTAGAATAATAATCAAAGGTTAGTTTTGTATATAGAGTATTAATATTCAAATTCTTGAATATCTATTATTCTTCATAGACAACCGTGCATGTATATTAAACATGAATAATACCCATATTAATCATTCTGGCTGCATAATTAAAATAAAATGATAAAGTTAGGATTCGGGTGCTGATTTGGTGTCCAATAATTGATAAATTGGTGGCTTGTCAACATGCATTACCCAATATTTTACCTTCTTTAATTTTTAATTAAATTATTTCAAATATAGGAAAATCACTATAATTTTCATTCATCGAGTCTTACTCCTGTATTTTGTATGACAATAGTTAAAAGCATTATACAAATTTTGTCTAAAAAATACAAAATATATCTTTGAGAAACAATACTTTTAGAATTTTGAAGGAGTAATTTTGGGTCTTCTTTTGGAAAAATACTATAGAAAGAATAGTGTAGTGCGGTTCACGAGCATTTACCTAATTAAAGACATCAATCATTTGATCTAATCCTTTGAACTAGTTAATTAGATTAAGATGGATGTGTTGATGTGATGCTGTCCAATAATTGCTTCACAAGAGGCTGAGGCATACATATTTATATTGAAGATACCATGACTTTAGTTCTTATCCTAAGCATACTTATATTCGTGAAATATAATTTTAAAATCATACAAAACAGCTATACAAAAAGTTATGGGATGGTATCTTTCCATTTTAGTATTATTGGACTGCCATGAGCATGATATTCAACACTAGACTTATAAATTTACAAAAACTAGCAAAGAGAGACATGGACCTGAGCTGCATCTCACTGATTCCAAACCATCACTGTTACTATTTTTGTTGACCTTGGTTCAGTGTCTATGTTTTAACTTTTAATAAGTTTACAAATCCGATTTCTACAAAGTCACTGATTCCGTTGACTAGTATATTGAGAAGAACACGAAATATTTTCGAATCAATGTTTGTACCAAACCGGTAATTGGAATTTTGAATTAGATGTATAACACTATTATTTAGAATGTTCTTAGAACTTAGAATCATCACTATGTGTCTTATGAACACTAATGACAAGTTGAAGCTTGTCATGATTGAGGAGTATGGGCTAACATAGTTTGGTTGAATCATACCGGCCCGGTCCAGTGATAATGTTGGGCCGAATATGCAATATAAAACAAGCTTCTGAAGTTTTTCTTTAGATTATCTTAATGCTATTGTTTTCTTCAGGATTGAATTTATGCACGTCATATATATCACTCAGTTAATGGGATCCACTTTGATTTTTGTGACTTAAAATAATGTTTTCATTTTCAGTAAACTTGATTTACGCCAGATTTTACGTTCAAGTTCAACAATGTCTAAGATTATTTTCAAATCACATCGTATCACATGAGGTTAACCCTAAAATTATAAAAAGTCTATGCATTAAATCATTTTTAACCGTGAGATTGAAATTAAACGGTTCAGATATAAATATTTTCAACGACAAAACAAAACCATCATTAACGGCTAAATTAACGTAAAGCTTTCGCCATCAAATCACCGTATAAGATAAATACAAAGATTCATTAAATTCTAAATCACCTTAATTTAGGGGAGAAAAAGAAAAAATCAATTGCGTAATATGACAACGTATTCTTCGACCGCATAAACCTGTGGACCTCAACCGTTAACCGTCACATATAGGACCCAAAATAAAACAAAACAAAACAAAGAAAGACTTCACGTGTTTCATAGTAATTTTCAGACAAAGTGACACGTGGCTGATAACAATTGGGTGTATCAGAGTCTTTCACGGCATTCGATCGATCTATAAGTAGGAGTACAAGTAATTACTGATCAGCACCTTAATCCTAATTAGTTAACATCTTATTACAAAATGGCAATTCTTGTAGTAGACCGAAGTTACATGACCATGAACTTACTCTTTGGTCTAACATTTCTTCTAATAAACTCAATTCATTGCTTTAGCCCCAAGAATCTCAATGCTTCAGCCGTCGGTTCGGATTGGTCTCTAGCAGGAGCTACGTGGTACGGTAGTCCCACAGGCTATGGAAGTGACGGTATATATATAATTTAATACATGTAACGTGTTATGTAAAACTGTATAACTACATTCTACATAAACAAGCTGATTAATATATGTAATACTAATATTGAAGGTGGAGCTTGTGGATATGGAGACTCTGTGGCACTACCTCCATTTTCGAAGATGGTCTCAGCCGGTGGTGCTTCGTTGTTTAAGTCCGGGAAAGGATGTGGCGCATGTTACCAGGTTCTATACGACTAGCTAATAAAAACGTATCCAAAAAATAATCGAAATACAATAAAACCTCTACAATGTTGGGAATTTAAAATTTTATTAATTTATAGAATATTAATTTGTAGAAGTTTTACTTTAAAGTAAACTTTAGCAGCTTGTATATACATGTGATTAATGTTGATATATATCATATGTTTACAGATAAAATGCACGTCCAAATCGGCTTGTTCGAAAAATCCGGTTACGGTAGTGATTACAGACGAATGCCCTGGCTGTGTTACAGAGTCGGTCCATTTCGATTTGAGCGGTACATCGTTTGGTGCTATGGCGAGATCCGGTCAAGATAGTCAGCTTCGCGATGCTGGAGTCTTGCAGATTCTTTACAGAAAGTATATTATTTGTTACATTAACATATTGTTGTATATATATGCAACGTTTGATTTATCAGTATAGTGTAATAATGTTTTGACATTGATGTGTGTACATATTATTTGTAGAGTTGAGTGCAATTATATTGGCAAAACGGTGACGTTTCAAGTCGAGAAAGGTTCAAACACAAACTACTTCGCGGCTTTGGTTGAGTACGAAGACGGAGATGGCGAAATCGGCCGAGTCGAACTCAAACAAGCGTTAGATTCCGACACGTGGTTGCCAATGAGCCACTTATGGGGTGCCGTGTGGAAGCTCGATGCCACGTCACCTTTGCGGGCTCCATTTTCTATGAGGGTGACTTCTCTGAGCTCCGGGGAGACCGTTGTGGCTTCCAATGTTATTCCGGCAGGTTGGCAAGCCGGGGCGAAGTATAAATCAAATGTGAATTTTCAAGTCTAAGTGCGAATTAAAGCATATGATCATAGTTATATTCACTACTCCCTAGTAACCAGTAAGAATAAAAACGTAATATGCTGTGTAACTTATATATACCGAACTAGCTTTGTGATAATGTTTCAAGCCTTAAAGCAAGTCATATATATATGTGTCTTTTAACTAAATGTATAAGTTTGAAAGGTGAATAAAACTAAAGAAGATGCTTGTGCTTTCTCTATTACAAGTCATTTATCAACGTTATTAGAGTCTCATTATACATCGAATTATGAATTAACACTAATTCTCAAGGTTACAATCAAACTTCTCATAAAATTAGTATTTATTCGAAATTAGTTGCTAGGAAAATCCTTAAACACATAGATTCATGGAATAGTTGTGCATTATATTAGGCGTGGAGCTTATATACTTTAGTACTCCCTTCTCAAACTTGGTATGGATGGAAAATCGTCTACTACGCCGCCTCGTTTGAAAGGAAAATGGCATCGACTTGTTGTGCATTACGGCATTATACTAAACTTGGGTCTTGGTCCTCTTGGATAGTTTAATAAGGCCAAGCCAATTTTTTTTTTGAAATGTCTATTCATTAAACTGTTTTAACCATAAGTGATGGCTGAAATTGAACGGTTGATATTGGATTCCAACAACGAAGCAAACCACCATTAATGGCTAAATTAACCTTAAACTTCCACCATCAATCGGCGTATACGATAGAATACAAAGAGACCGTTATATATTCGTAAATGGGGAAGAAGAAGTGTTCATTAGTAAAGCTTTGATTTACAACATAAATGGGGGAAGAAAGAAGAGTTCCAATTTGTGCAATTCTCAAGGTCACAATCAACGTTCTCATAAGATTAGTTTTTATACGAAACTACTTCCTAGGAAAACCTAGACACATCTAGATTCATAGATTAGTTGTGCATTATATTAGACTTTGGATCTCAGATACCTTAATACTCCCTAAAACTTTGCACTTATGGAGAGGACTTGTTGTGCATTATATTTTAACTAGGGTCATGGAAAATTTTGTAAGGCCAAGCCAAAATTTTGAAAAGTCTATGCATTAAATCGTTTTTAACCGTAAGTGTGGACTAAAATTGAACGGTTGATATTGGATTCCAACATCCAAGCAAACCACCATCAACGGCTATATTAACCTTAAACTTTCACCATCAATAGTTGTATACAATAAATACAAAGAGGGTATTATATATTCCAAAGAACCTTAATGTAGGCAGACCTATAAATCAACCACATATAACTGTGGACCAAACCGTTAACCGTCTGATCTCCATCACGTAAACCCCACGTCGGTTAAACAAGACAAAACCTAGAAGACTTCACGAGTCTTGGTAGAACGTTTTCGACAAAGTGACACATGGCTCAATATAATTGGGTGTTTTAGTCTTCCAAGGGTTTCGATTGATCTATAAATAGCACAACTCATTACTTAGCTCTTCATTAATTAGTTAACTTCTTATTACAAAATGGCAATTCTTGTAGTGAACCGAAGTTACATGACCATGAACTTACTCTTTGACCTAACATTTCTTCTAATGAACTTAAGTCATTGCTTTAGCCCGAAGAATCTCAATGCTTCAGCAATGGGGGCCAGCGATTCGGATTGGTCCACGGCCGCAGCTACGTGGTATGGTAATCCCACCGGCTACGGAAGCGACGGTATACACATATTTAGACATCTCTATATGAACAAGCTCATAATTTATTAGCTATATATATATATATATATATATATATATATATATATGATAATTAGATATATTATTAACAATGCTTATACGATAATGAAGGTGGTGCTTGTGGATACAAAAGTGATGTGGCACAACCTCCGTTTTCGAGTATGATCTCAGCTGGAGGTCCTTCGTTGTATAAGTCGGGGATAGGATGTGGTGCATGTTACCAGGTTTTCTATATGACTAGCTAGTTACTTACAATTAATCCGAATTGTATAGCTTATGTTACTTATGATTCATATGGATATACATATGTACAGATAAAATGCTCGTCAAACGCAGCTTGTTCACAAAGTCCGGTTACGGTAGTGATTACAGACCAATGTCACGGATGCTCTAGAGATGCGGTCCATTTCGATTTGAGCGGTACATCGTTTGGCGCCCTGGCGAATCCTGGTCAAGATAATCTGATTCGCGATGCCGGAGTCTTGCAAATTCTTTATAAAAAGTACACAATTACAAATCGATCTACAACATTTTACACACACACATATATATATATATATATATATATATTGATTTATTGTTTTCAAAAAAGCATTTTTGCTATAATTGACGTGTACTTGCATGCATGCATGTGTGATGTTGTAGAGTTGAGTGCAACTATATGGGTAATATGGTGACGTTTAAAGTGGATAATGGTGCAAACCCACACTACTTTGCGACTTTGGTTGAGTATGTAGACGGCGAAATCGGCAGTGTCGAACTCAAACAAGCAATGGAATCCGACACGTGGATGCCAATGAGCCAATCATGGGGTGCCGTGTGGAAGCTCGAGTCGGGGACACCTTTGCGGGCACCACTTTCTCTCCGGGTGACTTCTCTGAGCTCCGGCGAGATCATTGTGGCTTCCGATGTCATTCCGGCAGATTGGCAGGCCGGTGCCAAGTATGAATCCAATGTAAAATTTCAAGTCTAGGTGCGAATGTAAATTACTCGCTAGTAACGACTGACGAGTAAAATAAATAAAAATGTAAAATATGTACGCGTTGTGTAACTTATAAATTTCCGTAATTATAGCTTTATGCTAATGTTATAGGTTTGAAGTAAGTCAGGTGGGGTTGATCTATCTAATGTATAAAGTTTGAAGGGTAAATAAAAGAAGAAGATTGTGTTTTCTTGTGTCCTATCAACGGCTAAATGTGTCAAGTAATTCACTATCATAAAATCTCTATAAATTCATAATGTTGGGAATTTGAAAATTTATTTAGCTATAGAGTTATTAATTTTCGATAAAACCATACTTTGTAGTCTAGTGGTTTGTGATAGTGTTATCATTGTCTCACCGCATGAGTTTGAACTCATCTTTATTCACATTGTATGTGGTTGGAGAAAAAAAAAGACACATTGATATTTATGAGTTAATAGAGAGATTTTACTAGTCCACGATTTTTTTAATATTTTTTATCATTTAATAGTCCTTGAGTGGGTGACGGGGCGTCAAAAATAGTAAGACATTGATATATATATATCATTAGGTGATTTTGGAAATATACTTAACTTTTGTGCGTACATACTAAAATTAAGGTTTTTATTACTTTTTTTTGTAGGCAAAACTGTAATGGTGTCTAAAATACTCAACTTTTGGTTATACCTACCAATTGGTATTATTTAATAATGTTAATTATATACTCAATTTTCATGTGTATTTATCCACTGAGTTTAAGGATTTTGAATTTTTGTCGTATAATTTCTAACGGTGTTCAAAATAGTGAGACACTAATATCATTTGATAATATTTAAAATGCTCAATTTTCTGTGTGTATTAATCCACCGAGTTTAAGAATTTTCTACTTTTTTGTATGATCTCAAACCGTGTTAAAAATATTAAAGCATTGATATTATTTGGTAAGTCTTGAAAAATTCAACTTACATTTGTATAAACCCCCAAATTTCACTGGTACTATCCCACAAAGTTTAAGGTTTTTTTATTATTATTAATGATCCATCAAACTAAATGGATAATGGATCAACTCAATCCATTTACTAAACGGATTGGACTAATCCATATCCATTTAGTTCTCAATCCTAATGGATATGGATTGAAATGGATTGGATTATCCATTTTGACATACCTATATCTAATGGTGTCCAATATAATAAGATATCGATGTCATTTGTTAATTTTGAAATAAGTTTCAACTTTAATGTGTATTAACATACTAAAGTTTAGGATTTTTTTTTATGGTCTCTAAGGATGTTCAAATAATAAGGTATTGATATTATTTGATAGTTTTGGAAAAAATATTTTATGTGTTTATTTTTGTAGAATTGGTAAATTTTTAAAATTGAGAGATTTATTACATTTGTAGAGAGTTCGTTATATTTGGAAAGGTTAGTTAGAAGAATTCTAAGAATCTCATTTAAAATTTTCAAAATTTTGTTCTATAAACAAAATTGTAAGGAATTTATATCAAATAATTAAGATGTAACAATATCTAATTAAGGAAAATTTAGATTTGATATCATCTGAAATGATAAAATCATAAAATGTCAAATGTCCAAAACTAATTTGTAAATGAATAAATTGTATCAATTTATAGAATTTTGTTTTGATTCTGAGTTTTAAGAGTCAAACGGGAATAAAGTATCTCAAAAGAGATTTGAGATCAGTATTCAATCTTTAATTTGATGTTGGTTTCCAAAAAAGTTGAATTCAAGAGTCAAATAAAAAAATGACTTTCCAAAATATCAGTTTTCAAAACTTGGAGTAAATTTACATAACAATTTATTCATTTACAATATATCAAAGGGTTATTTTGTTCAACTACCAAGTTATCAAATTTACATAATCAACATTGTATTAATTGCCTTCATCATTGGAAAGCTTAAAATAACTTTCCATATATAGATTCTAAGATCACGTGTATATATTGCTATATATACAACTTCCTAGAGCAGTTGAACGTATTCATGATCAAAGTTTTCTCTCTTATAATTCAATGGCATCATCAATCCATAGATATTTTTATCTCTTAGCGGTTTTCGCAGTGTCGGTAAAGCTAGCTTATTGTCAAAATGGAACCATAGATAATGTCCCATTCGCCTCAGCCGGTGTAACATGGTATGGTGAACCTGAGGGTGGTGGTAGCACAGGTACGTATATATATATAGTATTATTTGTAACAATATACATATTTTTCAAATAATAGTTTGAATTATATGAGGATGCTTATATCAAATGTCTAGGAGGAGCTTGTGGATATGGCCAGGCAGTGGTTAATCCACCGTTTAACGCGATGGTTTCCGCGGGAGGCCCTTCATTGTTCAACAATGGAAAAGGATGTGGAGCATGTTATCAGGTTCGGATTAATACATCAATTTAACATAAGAATGTTTTTTCGAAAATGAAACTAAACCGAAAATGTTTAGGTAGGTAAGCTAATATAAATGTTATGTTTGTATCAGGTTGTGTGCGTTGGGAATCCAGCTTGTTCGGGGAGACCAATAACCGTGACTATAACCGATGAGTGTCCCGGTGGTCCATGCGCTTCCGAACCAGTCCATTTTGATCTTAGTGGCAAAGCTATGGGTGCCTTAGCCAAACCTGGCCAAGCTAATCAACTCCGAAACGCTGGTGTCTTACGCGTTGGTTACAGACGGTACGTATGTAATGGAAATTGGATCAGACAGAAACCGCAATCGGAATGGTTTCATGTTACTATTATTTTATGGAAACACTAAATAACTAAATTGTATCATTTACCTAATTTGTTTAATTTCCAAATTTATTTGATAATCCGTTGAATCTTAAATAATTTAGAATGTTTTCCTTTTCAGTACTCCATGTGTATACAGAGGTACTAATATAGCATTCCGCATGGACCCCGGTGCAAATCCATACTACATTTCATTCATTGTGGAATACGAAGATGGCGATGGAGATTTGGCCTCAGTTGAGATTCAACCCGCGGGAGGACAATATATCCAAATGCAAGAAATGAGATCCGCCGTATGGAAAGTAAATTCCGGTAGTCCTCTCAACGGTCCATTCAACATTAGACTTACTTCTGGCGAGACTCATAAAGTAGCCGTAGCTCAAGGTGTTATTCCCGCGAATTGGACCCCTGATGCAACTTACCGATCACTCATTAACTTCTAGAGTTTTTCATTTTGGTCTGGTTGTAGTTCGACGCTTTTTTTTCTTGTTTAGCTCTATTGAGATTGTTTTATAGAGAAAGTTTATATACTTATGGAATAATATTGCAGAATAAATAAGTTTTTTACTTATCAATATCTATGACTATTTCAGTCCATATATTACTTAAATATAAAAATATTTACGAGGTCAACTCTTTTTTCGTTGGCATTATAAAACTTTTTTCAAAAATTGCATTAAATTGATTGAGAAATAAAAAAATAATCACAAATATACAAAAAGAATATAGCATTCCGTATGGACCCCGGTGCAAATCCTTTCTTCATTTCATTCCTCGTGGAATTGGAAATGGCGACGGAGATTTGACCTCTGTTGAGATTCGACAGGCAGACATCATTTTTATACGTACGCAATAAATGAGATCCAAGATTACGACAAAAAAATATAAAAAATCTTGTTGAAAAAACAAAAAATACAAGTAAATGGTTAACATTCTGAATTAATTTTTTCAGTTAATTATTTTGAGTAAAACAGAGCCGACTAAAGTGCAGTAGAAATACTTCATCGATATGGGAAAAATTTTCAATACATAAAAGTGAAATAATGTAACTGGTGAAAATACAGCAAAAACAAAAATTAAGAGACGAAAATTGTCAAAAATATGGTTTGGGAATAAACTTAATGGCAATAGAGTTTGATGATCGAGTCAGCTCCTGCAGTGAATAGCCATGGTTGTCTAGGATGAAACTTGCAGTCCAAGACACCTACAATTACAAAATCATAACCCATAACATAAATAATCAAAACCACATTATAGTATTAGTCAGTATTCTTAAAGATTCAAGAAACTGACCCCGTGCTTTTGATGAAGAGTGGCCTCTCAGAATCTCCAATGGCACAATCAGAGGATTCTCATTCAGATCATTAAACACCTTCCCATGGAACACATAAGCTGTTGAATCCTCAGAGCACGAAGCAAACAACGGATACGAACGGTGAAAGGCGACATTTGTAATGTCTTTAGGATGATTCTTGAGAGTCTTGTATGGTTTCGAAGACAGGTCCCTGTCGAACCAACACATCTTCCCTTCTTTGCTTCCAACTATCAGATTATCACCACCTGGGTGAATCGCCATCGACGAGATTTCTCTCAATCCAGTCTCTAGCTTTTTGATGGGCTCCTCTTTGTTTAATAGATTGTAAACACGCACGTTCTTCTTCGTCGCGATGAAGAAGAGGGAACGGCTGGGATGGAAAAGTGCACAGACTGGGATTCCACGGATCTTAAACGGAAGCCTATGTGTTATCTTTTTAGAAAGTTGGTGACTTACAACACCTCGCGTTTCCCCAGATGACATGACTGTTGAAAGATAGTCTCCTTTACGATTCCAGTCAATTTGTGATATGTTCTGCAAAATATATGCAAACCAAACCAGTTAGAGATACGTCTCTCTGAAAAAACGGTTACATAGGAATAGGATATATAGCGACTGTACCTTAAAATGTCTTATCTTGATCCCTCCATATATCTCATCTCGAAGCCAGCTTACAATTGCTGCAACTATAAACATACCAAAACGGAGATTTAATCATGTGAATTTCTTACGAAGTGTTGGTGGCTATTGTGAGATACTTACCAGATTCATTTGGTTCTGGAATATTTCCTTGAAGAAGGTCTTTAATATTTTTCTGTTCTTCATCAGAGCCAAGTTCAGTGTTCAGGATAACCAAATCCCGTCCCCTGCAAATGTGAGATGTGAAGGTTTTAGAATATGAAGTTCGAATAAATCAGAAAACACACTCCCAAGATTCTAACTCACATGGCTACGGCTAAAATTGGAAAGTCGGGAAGAGGATTCCAAGCCACACACTTAATAGCTTCATCAAACTGCCAGACCTTAAGACATCTACCAGTCTCCACTTCCCATAATCGAACAGATCCATCAGTTGAACCTTGGAAGAAAAAAAAGGAATAGACGATTTGCATCTTGAAAACAAAAATAGCTTCATATAAAATTGAATAAAACACTAAATGAAATACCTGAGGCCATCCATTGGCCAGAACAATCAGTGGATATGGAATTAACAGGTCCTGTGTGGCCTTTATATTCAAGATAACAGGAGTTTGGATAAGGTCTAAGATCCTTCTTACTAGGAAGCTTGGGCTTCAAAGATTCGGGATCAATGTTTATCTGAAGAAAGGAAACATACCGAAATTAAGTACAGATAAGAATGAAAGAAGACACCAGAAAATGAGATAATCAAACAAAGTTCTCACTCTCTTCTTTCGAACTCTCGGACATAGGTATAGATCCAAACAACGCTCAAAGGACTCCCTCAGTGCATTCTCATATGCTGGAATGCTTCTAAGAGAAGTAAACCTGTATGGACATATTTACTATAAGCTAACAAAGTCCGAAGAAAAGTAAATCAGAGTATACTAAGTGATGATCCTATTACATACCTTTTGGGAATGAATTTTGGACGATCTTCCTCAAACATCAATTCGTAAGAGGCTTTCTCCTCCTCTGTTGGAATATATTCTAAAGAAGGATTGTATGATTCCTCATGTCCTGGAAAACCAAATTTTACAAAATTAGAATTTTGACAGATTTGAATTCCCAGTGAGAATCAGAGAAACAGATGGTCAGCAAACCTGGCAACTTAAGTTTCGGCGGAGGAATATAAGTTAAATGCTTGTTCTTTTGATCCGAAGTAGAATCATCACCCCATAAAAGGTATACATTGGGCTCTTCTTCAGGCTTATCAAACTTAATCCACCCCTTGCGGATTGCCCTAACTAATTTAACAACCTTTTTGGCCTCCCACTTTGAAGGAATGAACCTCCGCTTTGGCTCTGGTGCACTTGAAAGTGGATGAATTGCATCGTCCCATTTGAACCAATCGACATAAGGCTGGTCCCAAGATAATCATTCAAAAGGTCACACTGTGAAGTGACTGGCAATAAATAATAGTCAAATACAGCTACACATAAACCACATACCGCATATGGATCAAACTCAGCATGTGGAGCTTTTCCTTTGAGCATTCTACGAATGAGCTTGGTCTCATCTTTAGTCAATTCCACTTCCTCATCATTATATTCATCATAGATCTTACGCCTAAATCCCCACAAATTACCATCAGCATAAAGCTACTAAAACTAACTACATACCAACAAACACAAAAGCAAACACAAGAGTCTAGAAACTAACCAATTCTTGGAGTCATCCATAGTTGCAAGAAAAGAATCAAGTTTATCTTGCTTTTCTTTCTTAGTAATCTTCTTCCCAGTGATATCATAACCGATATGCTTCTCGTCTTTATACCAGTCCAATGGAACATCCCCTACTGTATTCCTCGGAGCAACCTACAAATTAAAAACCACTATATAACAAATGGATTTCAACCTCTAAATCCAAATACAGAAAGCAATTAAACCTCATCTTCTGAAGAATCACTCTCTTCAACGGCTTCTCGCTCAGAATCTTCATCAATCACATCTTCCTCACCATTTTCTCTATCTACTTGTTCACTTCCCTCCTCATCATCATCATTACCATCTGAACCTAAACAAACAGATTCGTTTAAACTATAATAAACCTAAACTCAACAAAAGCATGAACATTAGGATTTCAAATCGAAAATCAGCTAAATTAGAGGCAAATCACAAGTAATAACCTTGAACCTCGTCTTCAGCTTCTCCTTCTCCATCTCCATCTTCTGAGCCATCATCCTCAGAATCGTAGACATCGGAGTCGAAATCATCGGAATTCAAAGACCCAGACAAACTCTAAACACACAAAAAATCCAAATGCTTAATCAAAAGACTTGCTCAAAGCTACGAAACGAGAGAGAAGAAGCAAGGGAAGAAGAACATACATCTCCGTCGTAATCGGAATCGCTTCCGGAATCTTGTATGAGTTCTTCTTCTTCTTTTAAGTTTTTTACTTCATTCTCTACTAGTTTCTGCTTCTGAGATTTCGCAGAGGGGCTTTTGCGTTTGGATTCTTTCGTCTTGTTGATTTCGTCGATCTTCTTCGTCATCGTCGGTGGTGGTTTCAGAAGCGGCGAGGTTTTGTTCTGAGAAGGAGTTTTTTTCGGTTGAAGAAGCGGAGGAGCAAGGAAGTGAGAGATTTAGGGTTTTAGGATAAAAGTCGAAATGAACCCTAACTTAATGGGCCTTATTTATGATAATGGGCTTTATTAATACGGCCTAAGAAAGAAACAAAATCTGAGCTAATTCTTTTTTGTTTTAGTTGTGTAGATATTGTACAAATAATATTAGACATTCTTGGATAATTTGATTTGTTAAGTAACAAAACTAACATTATTACAATTTTAATATATAGTAACAAGAAACAAAAATAGGGTATAACATTTACTAACAATTTATATATTGTTCTACCAAGCAAAAAAAAAGTAATAACAACTAATAAAATAACGTGTTTTATCAATTTTGGGCCCAAATGGTCTATATTTGCAGTTATGCATGTTGTAAAATTTACATCTTGAAAAGTTGACTTCACACTCTTACATACGTTATGATTCTAATGGTTTTCCTTTCGAAGGTTTAGCTTACAATACAAAAAATTTATGCTTTTGAATTTTCGTTTGTAAACGGATATTCACTTTCTTGGATGCTAAACGATATTTTATATTCTAAAATTAATTTTGGGTTGAAAAAAAAAAATGGTTGACTTCATCAGGAATATTGCCACATCAATTCACTCATCAACTAAATGGACTAATCTATGTATTAAAAAACTTGTTACCATCTAAGAATGTTACAAATGCTTTTGTATATACAAATGAGTATACATTTAATTTTTCGAAGGTTTTAAAACTATACAAGTCAACGTTGGAAATTAAAAGGAGTTATGAGTTTTTTTTTTGTTTTTTTGTTTCCTTTAATAGAGAAAGAGTAGCGTAAGTGGTTTGGCACCACCATTAAGTCATCCCATTGAAGAAGAATCGTAACTTTACCACTTTGCGTAAACGAATGGCTTCCACAAAAATTTTAGTGAAACCAACAAAAAAAAAAGTCATTGTATCATGTGTTAAGTTAAATTACCTTTGCTAAGTAAGATCTTTGAGTACATTTATTGTCTTAATTGTAACCGACAATTCTTGGAACGTTGAAAAAAACCTTTTAATTATATCACACTAATGGTTGTCACAAGTAAAGACTCAAACTCCTGTATTTGTATAACTCTTTTTCGAATAATCACGACCATGAATTGAAAAATATCACATGATCGATATGTTACTAATACACGTTTAATGATAATACAGTGAAATGTTAGGTTTGTATTAAAACCCAAGGCATAAATTTGAGTGGGTCCAAAGTTAAATGTGTTTGAATAATTAAGCTTTAGTTGGTAATTTTTGTTCTTGTTGTTGAACAAAGAACGTGTGGCAGTGTTATTGAATGAAAACGAAAATTATGGATTCCTTTGACTTTTTCTCATTATTTTCTGAACTTTGATCCAAAATCAAAGGAGAGAACTAATCCTTATTAGCTTTTTATTGTATTTCTTCTACTCGTGATTATTTGAGTGATTAGTGGAATTATAAACTAAGATTGTTGATTATAGTAAGATAAAAATATGAAATACTACGTGTCTATCACAAACTGAAAAAACAAAAAACAAAAAAAAAAGTGACAGACATATGTTAACATTCTTTCCCTTCATTTTTGGACAACGCTTTGTTTCTGGTCCGAACTCGTTACAACTAGAAGTCTATAGCTTGAAATACCGAAAGTACCCTTAGTGGAGATAAGTTTTTTAATTAGTTTTGTCACATTTTGAAGTTTAAAGTTTTGCTGAAAATAGACCACTAAACCGCGTTGTGTCAGTTAATTCGGAGTGTTAAAATAGAGTTTTTACTATTTTTAAATCAATTTGATGACAAGGGTATTTTGGGAAATTCAAAGAAAAGTTTTTTTTGATGAGAAACGGGCAAATCTCGCATGTTACATTGTTCCTTTCTAATGGTTAAATGCTTTAATTAGATTTTATTTTTTTTCAAAATTAACGAAAATTTACTCTTTCTTTCTTTTTCCGTTTCAAGAATCAAAATTTTATAAATAAAGTTTTTTTTTTCTTCTCATTTTTGTGTTTTTTTCTCTCTTCATCTTCTTCTTCTTCTTCTTTAGTTTGCAGAAGAAGAATGCTTTTGTCACCTACTCTCCTTTTGTAGCTTCTCTACTTCTTCTTCTCTCTTCTTTCACCAAAAAAAAAACTCTCTCTCTGTGTCTTGTGAAGATGGAGAATTACAAGTGTAGACTTTGTTTCAAGAGTTTCATCAATGGAAGAGCTTTAGGTGGTCACATGAGATCTCACATGCTTAATCTTGCTTCTTCTAAACATGATCTTTATCAAGAAGAAAGGCCGAGTCAACTTTATGAGGAAGATGATACAGAGTTGGATACTTCTTCTGATGATGATGAGATTGATAATCTAAAGAGGAATCATGATCTTGATCATGATGGTCCAACTCGAAAGCGATCTAAGCGTACTCGTAAACTTGGATCATTTGATGGGATAGTGACCGAGCCAGAGCATCATAGCTCAGCTTCTGATACAACAACAGAAGAAGATCTTGCCTTTTGTCTCATTATGCTCTCTAGAGACAAATGGAAGCAACAAGAAGAACAAGAAGAGGAGGAGACTGATTATGAATGTGAAGATTACAAATCAAGCAAGAACATTAAAGGAGGAAGAGGGAGATTCAAGTGTGAGACTTGTGGTAAAGTGTTTAAATCATATCAAGCATTAGGTGGACATAGAGCAAGTCACAAGAAGAACAAGACTTTTACTACAACAAAAACAGAACAAGAGACAAGAGAGTTTGTTGATCATCATGGTGTTGTTAAAGAGAAGAAAGTTCATCAATGTCCTATTTGTTTTAGAGTTTTTAGTTCAGGACAAGCTCTTGGTGGTCATAAAAGATCACATGGAAGCAACAACAACAACAATGGAGGAAGAGGATTAATGTCTTTAAATCAAGAAGAAGTATTAGTGATCAAAGAGAGGATGATTGATCTTAATCTCCCTGCACCTAATGAAGATGATGATGATAATGATGATGATGAAACTTCTTTGGTGTTTGATGAATGGTGAAGATTAAAGGTAACAGACTTTGCGTGATTCTTGTTGTCAAAACTCTTTTTTTTGTTTTTTTTCAGTTATTATTATGAATATTATTCTTTTTTTTCTTTGAACAATTTTATGTTTTTTTTTTTTTTGTTTAAATGCAAAGGGGGCTACGTTTACATGTTCTAACGCCAAGTCTTTCACTTACTAGCCTCACATCGTGTTGGCCTAAATCAGAGACCATTGAATTTTTGCATTAGTGGAATTATAAGTTTTTTTGATATAGTTTTTTTTAGGTATTTTTGTTGTGTAATTTTAGAAGCTAAAGAACTAGAGAGTGCCCACTTCTTTAGCCTACAATTAGAAGAAAGAAAAAAAAGTCAAATTTTGACAAACCAACTTTTAGTTTTGGCCTCTTAAGTTTCTATATTGTGGAATCAAATGGTGGCCTTTGGGGTTTGAGTTACCACCAACTTAGAATTATTCTTCACGTATACTTTTGTTCTTTTACTTATTATTGAGAATCAAAACCAATGACTATCAAGCTCATAATCACTACTACTCAATGGTGTGATCAATAAAGTTGTTGTGATTGTTCAACTAGTCTTGTTTGCATAGTTTGGTGGCAACTATTCACTATGATTCATACTGTTTTTTTAAATTAAAGAAAATTATTTTTCCATTTTTTATGTTTGGTGGCTAATCACATGAATTATTCATTATCCCGTTTTGGTTCTGATTGAGACCAAGTTTAACCATAGCGAGTGAAAAGTTTTCATTTTCGTTTAGATGTCGATTAAAAGGCTAATTTTTTTAAAAAAACAAAAGGTCGGATTTCAAGAGTTTATAGTGGATTTATCATATCTTCTCCAAGTTTCTTTAATATTTTTTTTTTGTTTTTTTAATATTGCATGCAAATGTAAAGTTAGATTACCACGAGATAAAATTAGAAAAGAGCATCAATTATTTGACATCTGGTTTTCTAAAAAAAGTAAAGCATGCATGATATACAATGCACGGTAAAGTAATTAACAAGTTGTTGTGTCACTTGTCAGTCTATCCAAGGGGACAGACCAAAACCGTAATCCTTGGTATGTCTTAGATGCAAATATCTCATGCCATTTTTGTGTTCATAATCTTTTACATTTACATTTCACTCAAAAGAAGTTATATTAGCATGAAATTTTAAAAATTGGGGTTAGGATTGAAACTATTTCTAGACTATCACATTCTTCTTTCTTTTTCATTTTTTTTTTTTGTTTAATAATATGAAAAAATGCGATTAATCTCGGGTCGAATAATACAAATGAAACATCCTAAATACCGAGGTTTTAATTGAGCTTTGGCCTACTATGGTTAAGTCTCAATTCTTCTGTACTGTGAAATTGCGTTTCTGATTATTTTGTGCCACACATATTAATTAAAAATCACTACCCAACTATTATTGCATTCATGTTTTTTTTGTTAACCAAGTAATTCAGACAAATGCGACTGGTTTTAGGGAAAGTAAGACAAACGAAAAATCCTATCCACATGATTTTTTTTTTTTTTTTTTTTTTTTTAGTTTTTAGCCGCTACAAATAATCACGAGCATGTTATTCTGATTTCAGAGAAATTCGAATTCAAAAGGAATGTGAGTTCATCATAAATCTTTGAATTACTCACACACCATACCTTATATGGTGTGGTTAGGAAAAACATTTTCATTTATCTTTCTATCAAGCAAACAAAGGAGAACTACTAGACTACGAACCACTCAACCTAAGCTATTATCACATTTCATAAATTGAAACCTCAGATTTTGTATTACTAATTCATATCTGTAAAGTTTTTAGTACAAAGTTGGATTCAACTTTATATACTTTTTACATTATATATATAACAATTAACGATGTACGAGGATATTTTTGTAGGCCAATTCTTCAAAACATCCAAGTTATAAAGTTGACTTTAATAATTAATAATCATTTTAGAAAAACCAAACTCTTTGCCTCATCTAACGCTGTTTTACCTCTTGAGCACAAAGAAGCAACTACTAACCCCACTTAAACCAAAAATTAACTACTAAAATCAAAAGAGACAAATTTTAAAAGGTATGTTTTGAGAAGACAAGTTATATAGTCAAATTAGCATCGCAATTTTATTATTTGAAAAATCGGTGCATGCTCTATTGTATGTCGTGACATTACCCTAGAACTTTGAAGAATAAAAGTATGCAAAATACAACAAAAATTGGCAATTACAGTTCATTAGAGCTAATGTACTTTGAAAAGTGTATATTTTATATTTTGTTAGTTAGTGTAAAGTTTAATATTACTGAAAAAGAAGGTATCATCTTGCCTGTAACACACGTATAATGTCGCTTCCTTAGCTAATTTAATAATTGTGACATGGTTTAACTACATTTGCATACAATTTATTAAGTCTAGACACTAGACACATAGGTTTTGATTGGTAATATGTTTGAGAGAGCAATGAGTTTCAAATGCTCATTTGTTAGCAATTGGAAGAATAATATAAATAAACTGTTGAAAATAAATATAGAAATTCAAATATAGTGTTTGTAAATCGACAAAAAACGAATGAATTTTCAATCACATTGTTCATCAAACGTTCATTTGAATTTATTTTTAAATATATTTTAGTTTGTTTTAAATATATTTTTTTCATTATAAAATATTTTAAAATAAAAATAACTTTTTATAAATTTGAAATTACATTTTGATATTTTTATAAAAACACATTTACTATTCAACTCTTTGTAACCAATCCATAAATACTAATCAACCGGTCATTTAAATATAACCGTCTTTTCTATACCATCATTTTTAATCTTAGTCTTTTTAAAAAAAATTATAATTTTTTTTATGTCAACCTCTTTCATGCCACATATATCGACCTTTTTGTACTAATTTGATCAACTATAGTAACTCAGGCTTGGTTTATAAAACTATAGGCTTATAGCTAATACCTAATATGTTTTGTAATTATATGATTTGCTTACTCTTGTTGTATAACTTGCATGTTACAAGTTTTGCATTGGGCCTTATAGAGAGTCTATTATATAATGGGTATGCTTAACCTCTACTTTCATTTTTCTAGAAGTCATCTTTTCTTAGCTAAGCAACATCAAGATGCTTGATTCTCTTGGAATCTTTGATTTCTCTTTGCCTAATGACTTAAACTATGACTATTTTACCCCTTCATTTCGGTCATGGGTCAAGGTCATTTTTGTCACCTTCATCTCTAAATCTCACAAACGTCCCGGCAATTTATTCTTTTTCTTCTGCACGATGGTCTCTCTCCAAGACACAATTCATTGTCACATCAATAGCATTTTCATTCAAACATACACAAAATTAATTAAATTAAATCAAGAGAATCAACCTCAAATCCTAAAGTTTATACCTTAAAAAAAAGATGAAATCAGCAAAAACAACATGTAATATACCAAACATACCAAAAGAAGGTCCGGTCAAAAATAAACAAAACTAAAAAAATACAAACATATGACTCAAAAAAAGAGAATTTAAAAACCGAATATGCTAAGGATTTTTAACATTTTCTTTCTCTTATAGCTCTTTATTACATGCCACATTCACAACACTTCGTCACGCCAAAGCTAAGCATATCCTTTTACATATTCTATATCACATAACCACTATTTATACCATCTCTATATTAACCCATCTTCATTTTCTTCTTTCATAATCTCATTATAATACATTTTCTTCTTCTTAATAAACACTTAATGAAGTTTGGGAAGAGGATTAAAGAACAGATTCAAGAGTCTTTACCTGAATGGAGAGACAAGTTTCTATGTTACAAAGAAC
Source organism: Odontarrhena argentea (assembly GCA_900406245.1). Classification (NCBI taxonomy): domain Eukaryota; kingdom Viridiplantae; phylum Streptophyta; class Magnoliopsida; order Brassicales; family Brassicaceae; genus Odontarrhena; species Odontarrhena argentea. The sequence goes on along the minus strand of OVAF01000620.1, from coordinate 12,846 downwards.
TCAAGAATCTGATCTCTTCTTCTTCTTCTTCTTCTTCCAGTGGACTTACAGAAAGTATCTTTGTTGGTTTCTTAAATGTGGAGATCGACAAGTTTAATGGTTTCTTTGTTGAACAAGAAGAAGATTTCATCATTCATCACAAGGTAAAAGATTCATTCTTGAGTTAACTCGGTTTTGTTGAGTTGATTCGGTATAAAGTTTATCAACCAATCACGGATCTTGCTTTTGTCCTCTTGTATAAAAATGTGGGTCCTTGAAAAAATGTTGGAGAAATAACCCGTTTTTATTGGTTGTTAGATATATTATAACTCAAGATAACTATAAATGTGAAATGTATTTGAGGATTTTTTTCTTTTTTCTTTTTTTTGATAAAGTGAGATTTGATATTAATTTATTACAAGATTTGTAAAATCAGTCACTATACTTGTAAGTGTTTGTCTAGTTAGTTAGTAACTCGTAACTTGTAAATTAATATAGTAAACTTGGAGAAATAACGCGTTTCCATTGGTTGTTAGATGTTATAATAAGATAAAACTACAAATGTGAAATGTATTTGGGAATTTTTTTCTAATAAAGTGGGATTTAGTTTATTAATTGAAATATATGATCTAGTAACATGTAAATTAATATAGTAAGCAAGGTGATTTTGTTATGTAATTTAAAAGTGATAAAGTAATATAATAATTAGAAACACGAGGATGATTTTGTGTATTTATATGGAGAAAACAATTAGTTTGTGCATATTTTTAGAAATCTTATAGAGTTTGGTGATTTGTTCGGGGAAATTTTTCTCTAAATATTATAAATGTGAAATGAAAGTTGAACTATAGAGTGGGATTTAATTAATTTTATTATATGGTTTTTTTTTTTTTTTGTGGTTGAAGGAATTACAATATCGGATTCAGAGATTGGTGGAAAAATGTGGAATCAATGATGAAATGTTTAGAGAAGAGATTAGTGAAATCAGAAAAGACATTGTCAATTTCCATGGAGAAATGGTTCTTCTACTTAATTACAGCAACATTAATTACACTGGTAAGTTTCTTAATCTAACTATAATATAAAATTTTCATTTCAAGATTTTCAAGTGTTTATATTTTCTTTAGGATTGGCTAAGATCTTGAAGAAGTATGATAAGAGAACAAGAAGTGGATTAAGATCACCATTCATTCAAAAAGTTCTTCATCAACCATTTTTCAAAACAGACTTGGTTTCAAGGCTAGTGAAAGAGTGGGAAACAACAATGGACGCGATGTTTCCAGCCGCTGATTCTTCTACAATAGAGGAAGGATGTGAAAGATCAGCGGTAATGACATCCGCTGCAGCGGGAGAAGGGATATTTAGGAATACAGTTGCGGCATTGTTGACAATGAGAGAAATGCGAAGAGGAAGTTCGACTTATAGTGCTTTCTCACTTCCGCCTTTGAAACTTTCGGATTCTGATTTGCTTATTCGATCAGTCCATATTCCTTCTCCTATATCAATTCCTTGATGATAATGTACTGAACATAATGTAGAGTCAAAATTTATCTTTAATGCTAGCAAAAAAAACTATTTCATAAAATTGGATTACAAAAGTCACTTAATTAGGACAATTCACAGTAGACCACTACTTAAACTGTATATACATAACAGAATTCCATAAAACTGTTTGAATGAACTCTAAATAATAATAAGAAACATTATGTTATACAATGGTTAATTAAAGAAAATGTAATAAAGTTCAGCTTCACAACATTTAACCTCAGTTTCTAGTTTCTACTAACAAGTGGCGGCTTTTCTCTTCTCTGACTTGATGACCATTCCCCGGAGTCATTATGTTGATTGCTTCTCTCAGGAGTATAGTAACCTCTCGTGTCACGATTGTTGCCTCCTCCTCCTCTACGTCCATGTCCTCTTCGGTTAGTACTTTTGTTGTGGCTGTTGAACGCGGAGGACCGTGCAGAGGAACCACAGCTGTTCAGCTTTAATGGCAGTGGCTTGATCCCTTGCAAATCAGGTTCTGGAGTGAACCAAACAGGGCGTTTCGACTCATCCATTTTCCTAAACGTGATTGATATCCTGTTGACAAGAACCGAAACGAAAACAACTTCGTATGAGCAAAAACTGGTGTTTGTTTTGTGAAAGAAACAGAAGTGCTAAGTAACTGATGGAAGAATGTATATAACCTTTTTGTGGGAACTGCAGGTACACAGTGCTTAGCTATATCAGCTCCATTTCCGTTTAACACCAGAACTGACCTGAAAGATTCCCGAAAAACCGATGTCTTTATTATAGTCGACAGGAGGAGTGGCGAAAAGTTTTTGATATTGCAAATTTCTTACCCAACAGGAAGTGGTATGGAGTATGAACCCGAGAATTCACCAGGGCCTTCTATTGTAAGGTTTGAGCCAAAGAGGATATTGCATTCACTGAGAAAAGAGATGGTGCAGAACGGACGGAGAAAGTCATGACTGTCGATGTGAGGAGGTATGCAGTCACCTTCATCGTAGATGTTGACGATGCAGCTATCGGGCACACAAGTTGGAGGCAACACATGCCATTCAATCAACTTTCTAATGATCACTTTGAAAAGAGAAGGTAACGGATCCACTTCTTCGCGCTGAAGAATACCTGGTGGGTTTCCAGCTCTATCCTATCAAATATACATTGCAACAAAATCATAACTCAACGAAACAGAGTAACCAAAAACTATGGCAGACATTACAATGAAGTACTTACTGTAACGTAGTTGTAACAGCATCCAAATTGAATAGTCACACGTCCTTTGCCTCTCATCCACTTGTGCGGAGCGGTAAATGTACGTTCTAATAGAGACAGAACAAGACACGATTAATGTCACAAATCAAAATAAAAGAATTTTTAGAGTGAAACAAGAAGCTACCTACCTTTAAGCTCTCCTTTACGTCCTTTCTCTTCAAGTTGATACACGAAATCAACAATCCGTTTCTGCTCCACTATACTAAACACACCAGTATGCAACTCAAGCCCATCAACGACATTAACAAACTTTCCCTGAACTCTCTCCAAGCAAATAAAATCTTTCTTTCTCTTCACATCCATCAGCCTAAGATCCTCCCTCTCCTCTGAACTCAACTTCGGTTTCTCGGGAGTCTTCATCAAACCTCTCCCACTCCATTCTCTCCCCTCCTCATCCTCAAGCTCATCTTCCTGAATCATATCCGCCCACGACATTCTCGGACTTCCCGTCATTTCACCTTGAGAAGGCAGTACACTACTAGAGGCTTCAATGTTTCCATTTCCAATCGCAATTTCACTATCTTTCCAACTACCTAGAGGATGATTATCACAATCTCCACCATTCTCATCATCAAAATTGATACTAACTCCCTCTGATTCGGTTTTACTACAATGCTCTGCATACACAGACACAATTCCTCTTAAACTTTAAAGTTACCAATTTTAGAAACAACTTGTAAAATTTCCGGAAAACCTCAATTCCTAAAACAGTATAAGCTACTGTGATTAAAACCCTAAAGCTCAAAATAAGATTCTTCTGAGTATAAACCCTAACCTGGGTCAAGAGAGTGGATTCGAGAAGAGAGAAGTTGAACACAGTCTTTGCAGAGATCTTTAGACAAGAAAGAAAGCCAATTCCTCAGAAACTCCGACGCGATTTTGAGCTCCGATGGTTCGTATTGCCGGAGAAATGAGTCGTCATCCATTTCTTCGCTCGATTCCGGTTTCACAATCAAAGTCGTCTTCTTCAAGTCCGATTGTACCGTTGTAATTTGAAGTAACATAGAAGGGTAGTTTTGGTATTGTGTGCAGAGTACAACTTATGGGCCCAAACGATGCCGTGTTTAACATGTATGGAGACTACAAGTGTGTAAGTGTAGTAAGAACGTATCTCTCTAGTGATTTAATTAACTTGATACTACTTATGTTTGGTGATGGTATAAATTGATGAAGAGTTGGACGATTCACTTGCTAGAAATTAGATTATATGATGTTTCTGATTGATGATAGTAGTATTTAGCGAAATAATAATATACTTCTCTCATGATCTACTTACTTTGATTGTACTATTCGAGAAAAAAATGGTTGAGAACAATCAATTATATGATATTTTGATTTACTCGCTATATATGCAAAGCTATTTTGAGATCGAGAAAATCGAGGAAGAGTTTGATGATTCACTTAGAGATCAATTGATTCATAACGTGTTTTAAATTAATTATAGAGTGACAATAGTAATCTAATTACTCTGCGATTTTCACTAATCATTGAAGATCTTAAAAAGCTTCGAGTATTCAAGCAATGAGACTAGACTACTCTCGTCCAACTTTATTTTAAAGCAAAACAACAACTATCTTGATAAAAATGATCATATAGTCACAAGGTTAAACTTACCCTAATTATTCCTTTACATTTAAGTTATTATTAAGATTTTATATATATATATATATATTAAGATTCGTGACCAAAAAAATATATATATATTAAGATTTTGTTTCTTTTTAAGGATCAAAATTTGTACATTTATCATGATGTTTAGACGAGTATCCAAAGTCTATATATCTAAAATTTATTTGTATTATTTATATATATATATATATATATATCATTAGGATGATTGGTTTTAAAAACATATTCAGCTGAGACCGTCGACTACATCTAATCATTAGATCCCGAGCAAGACATCAACTCGCTCTTGGAGAAAATGGTAGAATATGTTGAAAGGAGTGCAATTGAGTTCTTCGAAACCTATCAGATTTAATTTTGGGAATCCTTATAATTTAGGGATCGAGAAGGACTGCCTATGAGATTGGCACCCTCATGACCAGGTTAGGGATCGAGAAGAAATCAGTTCTCGAGGAGATCATAGAAGAGGCTACTGCAAAGACTGAAGGTGGCGATGACTTCTTCGAAGCCTTATCGTCTCTGATGGACCAGAAAATATAATGCGTTCTCATGTATGTCTGTTTTTTGTGAAAACTCTATGCATCTATCATCAATACCTTTTCAAAGGCAAAAAGAATTCATTGTACCAGATGTCAGATATCAAGTGATTTGATTTCCTAAAACATAATTACCTTCTCTTTTTTTTTTGGTTACGAATTACCTTCTCTTAATTGTATCATTTTGAAAAAAAAAAAAAAAAAACAAGACGCAAGTGTTCAGAAGTAATTATACTGGTTTGGTGTGGTTTAGATTTGGATTTCCATCCATTATGTTTTGGTTTTTCTCAACTCTTTTATTGTAGATTAAACCGAGTTCGGGTTTAAAATTTTAGTTATAAATATGAATTTGTATCTACTTAAACCATATATGAAAATATAGTTCATTTTCATATTATTATTATTACTGGATTTGGATCATTTTACTAAAAAAACAAATGAAATAAAAAAACCTTAAAAAATAATTTCTTTTGTCAATTTGGTGCTGTTCTACCACTTCAAACAATTTTTCTAGATTTTTTTTTTGGTGATTTCACACATATTCAGAAAAATATTGTATAATCCCATAAAATAAATATATAACCATCCAACACTAAGTCATTTCTAATAACTCTAAACCAATAGTAAATTTTAGAAATTAATTATTATTTTCGAAATTAACAATCAATATATTAACAAGTAAAATGTGTATAGAAACCGGAGAAATACATCTTTTAACTAAAAAAAAAAAAATTACATCTTATTGAAATAAATGAAAAATAAAAAAACAGAAATAAGTCCCAAAATAATTTAGTTATACTTGCATTTCCTTCAGTTGATTATCAAATTTTGACATCAATCATGAGATTAGAGAAACACATTTAATGGTTTTCAAAAAAAAAAAAAAAAACAAGAGAAACACATTTAATAAAATAAAAAAATTAAAGTCATTGTCGAAAAAAAAAAAATTAAAGTCATGGTTTTCCATGTGGTTTTCGCTGGTCAAAATTTGAAAACAAACGAGTTTGGTCGTCCAGTAAATGACAAGTCTACCCCTTCTTAGAGCTGACGTAGTGACGCGTCTTGAGTCAGAGCAAGGGCATATATCGTCTTCGAGTCTTTAAACAAAAGACGGCAAAAGTCTCTTTTCTTTTTCCTTCTCTCTCGTTGAATTCTCCGATCTCGATCGACGACGACGACCACCACCACTCTTTCTACCAAAGAACGAATATTCGAATCGGTTAATTCTCCGGCGATCTTATCAGAATGAGTAACGAGCTTCTCAACATCGATCCTATCGACCTTCAATTCCCTTGTAAGCTTTCAATGATTTTTCTCTCGCTTCCTTCTCTTTAGATCTACGATTTTCTGATTCGTTTGGTTTCGATTGTAGTTGAATTGAAGAAGCAGATCTCTTGCTCTCTCTATTTGGCTAACAAAACCGACAATTATGTCGCCTTCAAGGTAAATCAATCAATCAGCGAAATTCGTTTTTTCCGGTTTCTAGAGGATTTCGTGTAATCTGATTAGGTCGAATTTTGTTTAGGTTAAAACGACGAATCCGAAGAAGTATTGTGTTAGGCCTAATACTGGTGTTGTTCTTCCCAGATCCTCTTCTGAAGTTTTAGGTTCGTCTTTTGATTCTTGATCGTTTTCTCTAGTTACTCTGGATTTGATTGTTGTTGATTTTTGCATCTAGTGACCATGCAAGCTCAAAAGGAAGCTCCGGCTGATATGCAGTGCAAGGATAAGTTCTTGCTTCAGTGTGTTGTGACTAGTCCTGGAGCTACGGCTAAGGATGTTACTCCTGAGATGGTATTGAAATCTTCAACTAATCAGTCTTTGCTTCGATGTTGTCATTTCGAATTGTCCATTTCTGATACCTTCTGAGGTTTTTAATAGTTTGGCCAATCTGTTATTTGACTGAGTGATTGCTTTATCGATGGATGCTTGCAGTTTAGCAAAGAGGCAGGGCATCGTGTGGAGGAGACTAAATTGAGAGTTGTATATACTGCTCCACCACGACCACCATCGCCTGTTCGAGAAGGGTCAGAAGAGGGTTCTTCACCAAGAGCTTCTGTCTCTGATAACGGGACTGCTTCTGATTTTACTGCTGTAAGTGTAGACCTCAGCTTAAATAGCCAAGAAATTGAACGTTATAGTGGTTACGCTAGATGTTTTACTTTAGTTTTTGTGTTGATTATTTTTGCATCTTCTTCTTTACTTTTTAGGCTCCGAGATATAGCGTGGACAGGCTTGAGCTTCAGGATAACTCATCGGAGGTATTTTAATATCCCCTCTGTTATTGCCTTCTTTATTTTTAGTTTAGATCATTCTTGGTAATAGCAAGTCAATAACTCGGGTTATTGTGCGCTTTAAGCTTGTAAATTGTAATATAGATGGTCACACTGCTGCTCGTTTTTATTTATTATTGAAAAGAATGAGTACTTTGTTTGAAGCTTCTGTCAACAGTGTTGAAATACATCAATACCGTTGTCTAGAGGAATTTGGACATGTCTTTTATGGTTGTAGCTTTTTATGAATCATATAGGCCCTGTTCTTTTGACAGTCGCAGCGACTGCGATCCGCGACTGCGACTGAAGGTGTTGTTCTTTTAGCAGTCGCAGGGTCCTGCGACGGTCGCTGCGACTGATCGCAGCGATCCGCGACTCCAATTTTCAATCGCTCAGAATTTTAGCGATGCGACTGCGATTGGATTATTTAGTCGCGAGTCGCGGTCGCTGCGACTGCCAAAAGAACATAAATACTTAATCGCGGATCGCAGTCGCGGTCGCTGCGACTACCAAAAGAACACAAATATTTAATCGCGGATCGCTGTCGCAGTCGCGGATCGCAGTCGCGGTCGCTGCGACTACCAAAAGAACAGGGCCATTATGCATGCAGTTGCTGTGATCTTAAGCTATGCTAATCCGCACCATTTACTGTGGAAGTTAAACTATAGGAGTGGTCATTCTTAGAACATCTGAATTTCGGAATGCTAATGATTTGTGTGATTTCAGGCAAAGGCTCTCATCACAAAACTGAACGAAGAGAAGAACTCTGCTCTTCAATTGAACAACAGACTTCAAAGAGAACTGGTAACAACTTGCTCCTCCTTTTGATTGTTTTAAGAATCTAAGAAATGACTTCTCTGAGTTCCGTAAATGATAATTAGCAATTTTGAAGCACTTTCTTAGCTAGTCTCCCCAATTGTATGTAGCTCAGGATTTGCATTGGCCCTTGATTGTCTTTCCTCACTTGATCATCCTTAAATTGTGTACTTATACCATCATTTTGAGATTACGAATTCTCCCAAGCATTGCTCTTAGGATATCTCCACTAGTTGAAGAAATGAGCCAAGAAATGAGTATATCATCAAATTATACACTTTTGTGTACGAACCTGTTTGATAACAAAGTCACTTTGAATGGAATTTGCAGGAGCAATTGAAGCGTGAAAGCAAGAGAAGTCAGAGTGGTGGTGGAATCCCATTCATGTACGTTCTTCTGGTGGGACTAATCGGTCTTATCTTGGGATACATCATGAAGAGGACATGATCACAGCTTTTTTTATCCCACAAAAGCCTAAAAAAGGTGGCTTCGAAACTCAAAAAGAAGACATGAAAGAACAAATCAAAATTGTGTCAGAAAGGACATCTTCTCTTCTTCTGTCTTATCGTGTCGTCATTCACGTTTGTGTTGAAATCTGAACTTAGTGTTGTCATTAGAGAATTTGCATTACAGATTTTTCTTCTTTTCTCAACTTTTGTAATTCAAAAGACTTTTTGTTTCTTTGTGTTCCACCTCCATTAACTTCTTTTCTCCTTGGTGAAATAAATAAAAAAAATGTTCAGTGAAAGGCTCTAGCTGAGTTAGAGGGTTCAACCCAACCGCTAATTCTTCCTCGTGCCTCTTCCTTGAAGACAAAACTCACCGAGAAACTCAGCTAATCACAGACACAGACTCCGACATCTATCATTCAGAGATTGTATTTGTGAATCTGTAATTATCGTATCATTGAGAAAGAAAAGCAAGCAATGGCGTCTTTTGTTGAAGTCTCCAGGTACAATAAGCCCGTACCTGTTTTATCGACTTCTCTCTGTACATGCCCTTGTCGAATTTCCAATAGAAAAGCCCTAAATCTTCTCTCTTTCTCTGAGTATCCAAGTCTGAGTCTCGTTGGTGATACCAAACCATTGTTTCATTCACGCCTTGGTAAAATTTATGTTAAACGGCGTTTCCTTACAGCTGTTTCTCGAGCAGAATCAGAATCAGACCAGCTTGGTGATGATAACTACTCAAAGGTACTAACTTTATGTTTCATTAGAAGATTCAAGTCGAAATTGAATGAGAAAAAGAGAAAGAAAGATTCAATCTTTAGCTTAGTCAGTTTAGTGTGAATTGTTGATTCTGTTTTAGGGATGAGATTCCAAATGCCGAAATTCGATATAGAATCATCAAATGTAGTTGATTCCTGAAATGGCTATCTTTGTTTTTAGGGAGTTGATGGGGAGATGCAAAATGTGGAAGATGAGAAGAAGAAAGCAAGCCAGCTTAAGAAAAGAGTGATCTTTGGTATTGGCATTGGCTTACCTGTTGGAGGTGTTGTGTTAGCTGGAGGATGGGCTTTCACTGTAGCTTTAGCAGTTGCTGTTTTTATCGGTTCACGCGAGTATTTCGAGCTCGTTAGAAGTAGAGGTATAGCTAAAGGAATGACTCCTCCTCCACGATATGTATCTCGAGTTTGCTCTGTCATATGTGCCCTTATGCCCATACTTACATTGTGAGTTTCGTTAAAACACACCTTTTTATTGCGATCCATTTCGACTGCTCCTTAAAACAGATTTTATCAAGTTCTTTAGGTACTATGGTAACATTGATATCTCCGTGACATCCGCTGCATTCGTTGTTGCAATGGCATTGTTAGTACAGAAAGGAAGTCCCCGTTTTGCTCAGCTGAGTAGTACAATGTTCGGCTTATTTTACTGTGGTTATCTCCCTTGTTTCTGGGTTAAGCTTCGTTGTGGTTTAGCTGCTCCTGCTCTCAACACTGGCAAGCTCTCTTCTCTTCCTCCTTTATATCTCAAATGAATGCTCTCGGCTTGTTTCCTCCATTACATGTCTGTTTGACCAGTATTTGTTCTTTCTAGGAATTGGAAGGACATGGCCGATTCTTCTTGGTGGTCAAGCTCATTGGACAGTTGGACTTGTGGCGACATTGATATCATTCAGCGGTGTAATTGCAACAGACACGTTTGCTTTTCTCGGTGGCAAGGTAGATACCTCACGGATAAGCTTTTTTCACTATAAGCACTTTGAAGTTGGTTTTAACTATAATAGAGTGCAGTCTTTTGGTAGGACACCTCTTACTAGTATTAGTCCGAAGAAGACATGGGAAGGGACCTTTACTGGACTTGTTGGTTGTATAGCTGTCACCATACTACTCACTAAAACTTTGTCTTGGCCTCAGTCTCTGTTCAGGTACTCAGATTTTTTTCTACCGAAACTCGGGTTCTCATTATATATCTTTTTTTCTAAGTGGGTTTTTATTGTCTCCTCAGCTCAATAGCTTTTGGGTTTCTTAACTTCTTTGGGTCAGTGTTTGGTGATCTTACTGAATCAATGATCAAACGTGATGCCGGCGTCAAAGACTCTGGTTCACTTATCCCTGGACACGGTAAAATCACCCCTAACCGATACATAAATCAACTCCGGTTTGTCTCATTCTCTAATCTCTTTGCCATGGTGTAGGTGGAATATTGGATAGAGTTGATAGCTATATTTTCACGGGCGCATTAGCTTACTCATTCATCAAAACATCACTTAGACTGTACGGAGTTTGATGATCTACCAAAACATTACAAGCTTCGAAAACACTTACAAGCGGTTTCACGGTAACCATTCTGCCGGCAGAAAAACCACATTGTAGCTGTGAACAAAGTGGTGCAGTGTTCAGTGTTGTTACCTTTGAGAGATGCAAAAGACTTGTGGAAGGTAAAAGCAGAGCCTGAGTCAGTTAAACCGGTCCGTTACTTCTTGGTTCAATGCATCGGTTAGCTTTTGGCTTATGTAGTCTTCAGGAGTTGTATAATTTGGTACTCATATGATATTCTTATATTATTATTATTATATCAATATAGTAAACATTTCTATATAAAACTCTTGAGGACTCCTCTTAATGTTTGATGTAATTAACTAACTAATAATGTTTGACCCTATTAAATTACCTATAAACTATTACATGATTAGTGCCGAACTTGCAATTATTTTGATAGTGATGGGTCTACCACCAAGTCCATTGACGCTGCTCAACCCAAATTTGGTCACACGTATTTTGTTTTATGTATACAAAATTAACTAATTTTTTTGTTTGAATTTTAGTAATTTGTCACCTTTGTTATAAAATAGATAAAAGCTAAAAAGAAGACTAAAATTATGTGGGGTTCATAGAGAATGCGTTGTTCCCAAGCAGACTTTATGAATCAAAGTGAAAAAGGTAAAAATTTATTTATTTTAAAATATAATATGGAGGAAAAAAATATAAAAGAAGAAATGATTGGGAAGATGAAGACATTGGTGGAGCAAGCATCAGCCTAAGATTTTGTATCTATCAAAGTTTATTCCTTTCTCCAAAATATAGTAAACTTTAACCACATACACTTCAATATTTGTAAAATATTTTTATTTTTTAAATGAATGTAAAAACATAAAGTCTAGTTGAGAGTGAGATTCTTATACATTGCAATGTAGGTTGCAATAGAGATATATGTATAGAAAAAATTTGGTCATTCAAGAACCTATCGCGTTTTATATGTGATCGAGTAAATTAATCAACACCTATATTCATTTTCGAAAATCAGTTGGATAATAAAAGTTTGAATACCTTCAAATTATATATATATATATATATATATATATATATATATATATATATTGATTAAATAATATTTAAAGGCATGATAACAAAGTGTAAACACCATATATTTAAACATGATAGAAGTGTTATCAATTTCTTGATATTTAAAAAACTATTAGTTGATTGTTATTGTGAAAGAGTAAAACTTACCATATGTTTTCACCAAAAAAGTAGAGTAAAAGCAAAAGTAATTATCTTTGCATCTAAAAAGGTAATTTTTCTTGAGTAATTTAGAGTACTTTTCTTTTACTCTAGTTTCTTCCTTCAACCAATGTTTTACATGTCATAGGCTTAATGAATTTGAGAAACATATTATAAGCACGTAGGTGTGCATGAACCAGAGGGTCTCTTAATTTAATTACGAAGCTTTATTTGGCAGTCATGGAGACAAAAGTGTCTGTTGTCGGTTTGGCTCCATGTTAATTTTACGTTATAATATTCCTAGTTTTAATTCTCATATCTTATTAATGACGTATATGTCTTTTATTTAGTTTTAAAGTTAAGAAGTAAAGCTGGTACGTGCTTTTTCAATATTTGTCAAAAAGCTGATAATTTCGAAATTAGGCAACCAAAACAAAAACATTTCATACAAAGTAACATGCATACCTCGATCCGCTACTAGAGGTGTGTCACACCCCAACTTTTTCCCAATTATAAATTACTAAGCAACCAACAAAAATAATCTCTTTACTAGTATTTTTTTAGAGTTAACACTCGATTAATAATTAAAGCACATCTAATTAACTTGTACCACAACTATAAAAATACAAGATACTCCCTCCGTAAAGATGAATTTTTTACGAAAAAATTATGTTATAAAAAGATAATTTTTCTCTATTTTTAATGTAGTATAGTTAATTTCAAGATGTATTAATTGAGTTTTAAGCATGACTATTGATTTAGATTTATTGGAAAATGTGTAATGCTGAAAAAATGTGTAATATTAATTGTTTTCTTAATCTGTGTGTAATCTATAGAAAATTTTTATGGAACAGGAATATATATATATATATATATATATATATATATA
>OVAF01000619.1:0-35432 GCA_900406245.1 Odontarrhena argentea | reverse complement strand
CCGTAAGAACCCTAATTTAATGGATTTATCAAATTGAACTTCTCGAGTCCAAGTCGCTAAGGATCTAGCTCACATCGATAAACGAAAGTAGACCTCGTGGTTGGATTGATGCGAGGAAGAAGAAGAATACGAAGGACTTGAAAGCTTCGTCGGTTGAGATTTGTGGGTTTTCAGCGAACCAGACGAGNTTTTTTTTTTTTTTTTTTTTTTTTTTTTTTTTTGATTCTTTGTGAAATGGAAAAAAAAATGTTCCCTTTTATTCTTAAACTCAAGACTTAGACCCACACGTGAAAAAATTTCACCAAATGTTACCGCTCCAAGCAATTTGGCTTCCCGCTTGATAATTTTTTTGCTATTAATACCGATAGCATTTCTAAAACGCCATAATATATCACCGAAATCCCGCATACCATCTATAATAGCACTTGTAAAAACCGTGCTATCTTTTTGTGCTATCAATAGCTATATTTCTTGTAGTGAGGTTTAGCCGGAGATGTTACATCGGTAGTGGTTTAGTTGTAGCTTCATGGGAGGTGCATCGGTCGGAGAATTTGTGGTCGAAGCGGGGGCGATTTTAATGCAAGATTATAGAGTTATGGAATGGGTGAGTGTTACTCAGTCTCTGTGAGCAATTTTTAGGATTGGGAACTAGAAACGTTAAGTTTTTTATTCGGAATTGGAAAAGTTTAGTTCTTGATTTTGAAATTGGAAAAATTTGAGGTTTGTTTGTGAGCAGGGACATATCATGGAATGGGATTAGCAGGGAGGTTTATATGTGAAGTAGTAGGGATTGATATTACTGCTGGTCTTGTTTATGCTTCTCCTCCTATTATGGCTCTTCTCTTCATTCTTTATAGAAGTAGAGCGAGAGATTAGGTTGATGATGATTTTGATGGTGTTTAGGGAAAGGAAAGATTTGATTTTTTTATTTGGCTTGTTTAGGATAAAAGTTGTGAAGTTGTTGCCTCATGCTCGTGTAGTTAGAGATGTTGAAGATGAGGAGCTTTAATTTGTACCTTCTTCTATGGAATATATGCTTGGTAGGTGAGAAAAACCTTGAATATAATGCATTTGAGCTTCAAGAATGTGCCTGTTTAGTTTCAAATTTCTAGAATCTTTTGAGTTAAACGTTTGTTTTTTTTTGTCTTTGTTTAGTTTATCGTAGTATATAGTTACTGCAGTTTCGATTGGAGAAGAGTTGATCTCTTCCCGGAGTGGATTGCCCTGATTCTACATTGGATTGTATGAGGTTGTGGATGATCCTTCATTGGATTCGGTAATTTCGTGCACCAAAACCAACAAGAGTTTCATCATCTGGAATCCCGATAAGCTTCTTCACAAAACCCTTTATACGAAATTCTTCTAGAGGACCTTCTCACGCTTCCTCAACTTGCTTAGTACTCCTGTAAGTTTTTTGTATTATTTCTGAGTTTGAGTATCTGTTTATGTCGTTGCAATATAGTGATTTAAAAGAATTAAGAAGTCCAAGCACTTGGAATTTGGGCATAAGGAGTTTTTTTTTAGAGGCAAACCTGAGCTTTTAATTTGAAAAATTTACATGGCCAAATGGCGATGCAGAGGATGAAGAACATATTCAAAGCTGCCAAGGCTAAAAAGGAAGTAGAGGAACGCTGTTGGGGTATAAAATGTAGGAAAACAGATCTGACCTAACCACTTAGGACTAACAGGTTTTCCTATCCTAGGATCTCTGAAGATGAATCTAGATTCCCAGATCTGGAGATTACCTGAAGAATGAATGCAGCGGAATGATCAGGATCTCGAGATCTTAAAGTGCCAATGATGTGACACCTCCACAGGTATCCACACTCACACAACTGGAAGAACTGGAATGCTAGTTCCTGGAAACTGAGAGAAGAGGTTTCTGGTTTCTGGATCTGAGAAAAACTGATGATGAAATCGTCAGACCTATATCCTTTATATAGGGGAGACATTTCACCATTTCCAGAAACCCTAAAAGCCCAAGGCCCAATTGTCTACCGACATTTGTGTCGATCGACACAACCTTTGTGTCGATCGATGCACATGGCCTTGTGTCGATCGGCACAACCTTTGTGTCGATCGACACTCTCCCTTTCCCATCTGAAACTTCCCAGTTGCTTAGGTGTGTGACCCTATAGGATCATGTGAAGCTGGTAATGGGTTCTCTTAACCCATAAGTCATGAGCGGCTTCTAGCAAAGCATCATGATCACCCAGATCACATGACTATAACAATCTCGATCCAACAACCATGTTTGAGTCGTACACAGTGTGATTTCAGGACAACTTTCCTTCATAAAATCCCCTATCGTTAAAAGTCAACGGTCAACGGTCAACGGACGAAAGTCAACGATGACTCAGCTTACAGGAAACGACTAAGTAAGGAAAACTGGGAGGCGTCTAGCACTCCAGGAATGCCAAAGAAGCACGGGAACCCTCGGCTTGAAACCGAGGGCCTTGAGGCCGATGGTTTTGCAAGCCTTGAGGCCGATGGGTCCGTTTCCGAACCTTGAGGCCGATGGGTCCATCTCCACGTCTTAAGGCCGATGGGTCCATCTCCGCGTCTTAAGGCCGATGACTTTCACCACGGCTTGAGGCCGATGGGCGTCTTCAAGTCTTGAGGCCGATGGGCGTCTTCAAGTCTTGAGGCCGATGGCCTTCAACCAAGCTTGAGGCCGACAGCTCTTTGAAGAATTCTTAAAGCCGATTGGTCTCTTCATCCCTTGACGTCAGAAGCTATTCTCTAAGACTACGAGGACTCACGTCCTTAACGAAACAACAAGAGCACAAGATCTTAACAAGACGACGAGTCTATCACGCCGAGAACTTATCTGAACACTTAAACATTTTCTCCTGGACTAAGAAGTCAAGAGGGATATTGACGCCTTCACTACGGCCCGTGGATCAAGCCCATCTGAACGGAAACATCCACGACGCCCATCTTGCCGACTTAGCTTCAGGAGAAGATTCTGGAACCTTTCAGAGAATATACTCTACATAGCAATCTTTCCTTTTTTCATTAGATTTTCCTTTATTCTCGGCCGACCTAAGGCTCTTGTACTCTTGTATAAATAGCCCCTCAATTCGTCAGAATTGGGGGACAGAAATCTTTGACTCAATACTCCCGGCAACTTTGCTGAAGAATGAAGTACTCTTGTATAAATAGCCCCTCAATTCGTCAGAATTGGGGGACAGAAATCTTTGACTCAATACTCCCGGCAACTTTGCTGAAGAATGAAGCTCTGACTTTCAACCTCTTTGTTTTTGAGTTTTTACCCGCCAAAGTTGACGAATCCCTTAAGAAACCCTACAAATTCTTGATTGCGGATTTTGACATCCACAATTTGGCGCCGACTGTGGGGATATTCTCAACTTTTCCACTCAAAGAACTCGAAGAACGGAGATCCAGAAGACGAACATGGCCAACGACAGCAACATCGACAACAGCGGACCACCAACCGACGGACAGCTACCCGCTGGACAGACGACTGCAGATCTTCAGGCCCTCGTCGCCGAGCTGCTCAAGAGAGCCGACGAGCAGCAGAAGCATAACGAGGCGATGGCTGCCCAGATCAAGGAACTCAACGAGGAGCTGGACGCCAGGAAGCAGAGGCAGCAGATGCGCCGCAACCTGCTCAACCAGTTCCAGACACCAGCTGAGAACAGAACGGTGGGACTCCCGCCACTCAACTCGACAGACGCTCCCGTGGCGAACCAGGACAACCCAGCTGGACTGGACGACGACTCGACAGACGAAGACCTCGTCGTTGAGAATCCAGACGGCACCCCCGTCGACTCTACCGCTCAGAGAGCTAGAGCTCTCACAACCAGGACAGGAGCAACACCTACTCAGGTAGCGGTAGGACACACGACCAATCAGCCCTCGGACAGCTCCCTCGAACGAGCGGAGAACCTGGCCCTTGTCCGACAATTCGAGGAATCGGAGCGTGCAAAGAACAGGGAACTTTAGGAGATCAAAGCCGCTCTCACCAAAGCAACCGAGGAATGGAGAACTGTGCGATCCCAGGTGCACAAGGTGACCAGCAGTGCACCGGAAATCGACAGGGTCCTCGAGGAGGCCAGCAACACTCCGTTCTCACCCAGGATCACCGCCACAAGGGTGACTGACCCCGGGAAGCTACGCATCCCCTTCTACGAGGGAAAGAGCGATCCCAAGGAGCACCTCACCGCGTTCCAAATCGCGATGAAACCGAGCGGACATAAGGGCCTTATCTTCGTCGAACACCTCAAAGGCGCGGCGCTTCAATGGTTCTCGAAGCTTGAAAGGAACTCCATCGATAGCTTCCCGCAGCTTTGCTCCCTCTTCATCAAGCAGTACTCCATGTTTATGACACGTGGTGTCTCAGATGCCGACCTTTGGTCCCTGTCTCAGGACAGGAAGGAACCCCTGCGGACATTCATCGCACGCTTTAAGGACGTCATCTCAAAGATCGAAGGCATCAGCGACAAGGCCGCAGTATCAGCACTCAAGAAGTCTCTGTGGTACGAGTCGGAGTTCCGGAAGGAAATTGCCCTGAACCCCCCATCAACTATCCAGGACGCACTACACCGCGCGATTGACTACATCATCAACGAAGAGGATATGAGGATGTTGTCAGAAAAACACGGAGCTGCGAAGACGACCAACAAGTCGACCGCACAACAAACCAGCACTCAGCCTCCCAAGAAAACAAACACCCCTCAAGGATGGGTTCACCACGAAGGACCTAACTTTGGAAGAGCACACAACTACCAAGTCGGGGCTGGACGAGGAAAGCCCGGATGGAACACTTGGACTCGCAACCAGAGCTCCTTTGACGAGAACGAATTCTGCGAGTTCCACCAAGCTAACGGGCACTCAACCGCTAACTGCCGCATGCTAGGAAATTGGCTCGCAGCAAAGCTGGCAGCAGGAGAACTCGGACCAAACTTGAACCTGAAACAGTTGGCTGAGCAGTACCGCGCCGAGAAAGCCCCGGCACTACCGCCTCCTCCACCAATGAACCTGACAAACAATGAAACTCCCAAGCGTGGGAGGAGAGACGACGCCGACCCCGACAACCAAGGTCAACGCCGCAGAGTTAACATGATAATGCGGGGATCCTACTACTGCACAGACACTGTCTCCTCCATCAAAGCTTTCCAACGGAAAGCCGAAACCAGCGCCAAGTGGTCGCAGAAGTCACGCTTCCCTAATGACGTCATAAAATTCGAAGAAGAAGACACCACAGGGATCGACCAGCCACACGACGACCCCCTCGTCATTGAGCTCCATGTCAAGGACTGCGACGTCTCCAGGATGCTCGTCGACACCGGAAGCTCTGTCGACGTCATCTTCAAGGACACCTTGAAACGCATGGAGGTCGACCTCTCAGAGATCGAAGCCGTCCCCAAACCCATCACAGGTTTCTCGGGGGAAACGAGCATGACAATCGGGACCATCAAGCTGCCAGTTCGCGCAAAGAATGTCATGAAAGTGGTCAACTTCTCCGTGGTTGATCACCCGGCAATCTACAACGCCATTATGGGCACTCCTTGGATTAACTCCATGCGAGCAGTCCCGTCAACCTATCATCTGTGCCTCAAGTTCCCGTCTCCCACTGGGATCCAGACGATCTACGGAAACCAGAAGGAGTCCCGAGGATGCTACCTCACGGAGCACAAACTGCGCGCACCCGTGACCGATCAGGCACCAGGAGCAAAGAAGCCGAAGCTAGACCAAGAAGCGGAGAAGGGTCTAGCAAAGCTCTTATAGCAATTACAGATAAAGGGGGAGCAGGAGGAAGTCGCCCTGACCTGCGACCACGTTAACCAAGTTTGCATCGACGAGTCACATCCAGAAAGACTTGTAGAAGTCCTCGGCGATCTCATCGCACTTCTCAAGAAGAACGTTGACACCTTCGCTAGGCAAGCGGAAGACATGCCCGGGATCAGCATTGATGTCACATGCCACAAACGTGGATCCAACTTTCAAGCCGGTAAAGCAGAAGCGAAGGAAGTTGGGTCCCGAACGAGCTCAGGCAGTCAACGACGAAGTGGAACGACTTCTCAAAGTCGGCTCCATCTGGGAAGCAAAGTACCCCGACTGGCTCGCGAACCCAGTCGTCGTAAAGAAGAAAAACGACAAGTGGCGAGTCTGTGTCGACTTCACAAACCTCAACAAGGCGTGTCCCAAAGACAGCTTCCCGCTTTCACACATCGATCGCCTCGTCGAAGCCACAGCTGGAAACGAACTCCTCACCTTCATGGACGCATTCTCCGGCTACAACCAAATCCGGATGCACCCGGACGACAGGGAGAAGACAGCCTTCATAACTGATCGAGGCATCTACTGCTACAACGTCATGCCCTTCGGCCTCAAAAACGCCGGGGCAACCTACCAGAGGCTCGTCAACAAAATGTTCAAGGAACAACTTGGAAAGACCATGGAAGTCTACATAGACGACATGCTTGTCAAGTCACTCAAGAAAGAAGACCACGTTGCCGACCTCGCACGATGTTTTGACGAGCTTAACCGCCATAACATGAAGCTGAACCCGACAAAGTGCAAGTTCGCCGTGACTTCCGGCGAATTCCTGGGTTACCTTGTAACCCATCGGGGGATCGAAGCAAACCCCAAGCAGATTGAAGCACTCAGGGACATGGCCTCCCCTAAGACAAAGAGGGAAGTCTAAAGACTTACCGGACGAGTAGCAGCCCTTAATCGCTTCATCTCACGCTCAAATGACAAGTGCTTGCCATTCTACGACACCCTTCGGGGAAACAAGAAGTTCGACTGGAACGACAAGTGCGAAGCAACCATCCAACATCTAAAGGAGTATCTCGCGAGAGCGCCAATCCTCTCGAAGCCTCTCGACGGCGAGCCACTTTACCTGTACATCGCTGTTTCAAAGACCTCTGTTAGTGGCGTCCTACTCCGAGAGGAGGAAGGAAAACAGAGCGTCATCTTTTACGTCAGCCGGACCCTCGCCGACGCCGAAACACGCTACCCTCAAATGGAGAAGCTGGCACTAGCCTTGGTGATGTCAGCACGCAAACTGAGACCATACTTCCAGTCGCACTCCATCGTCGTCTTGACGTCATTTCCCCTGCGAGCAATTCTACACAGCCCCAGTCAATCAGGACGTCTAGCAAAGTGGGCAATCGAGCTCAGCGAGTACGACATCGAGTACAGAACGCGCACCGCCACAAAGGGACAAGTCCTCGCGGACTTTCTCCTCGAACTCCCAGACGAGTCTGACCTCGAAGCAAACAAAACTGAAGAGCTAAGTGTGAAGCCATGGCTCCTTCACGCCGATGGATCCTCGTCCAAAAACGGCTCCGGCGTTGGAATCAGACTCACTTCTCCTAACGGAGAGGTGATGGAACAATCCTTCCGACTCATGTTCAAAGCCTCCAATAACGAAGCCGAGTACGAAGCCTTACTCGCAGGACTACGACTCGTTGTCGGCCTTAAGATCAAGCGACTTCACGCCTTCAGCGACTCCCAACTCGTCGTCAACCAGTTCAATGGGGACTACGACACTAAGCAACCACGGATGGAAGCATACCTCGACGTCGTCAAAGGACTCACACAACAGTTCGACGAATTTCTGCTAACGCAAATACCTCGTGGCGAGAACACATCAGCAGACGCCTTAGCAGTGCTAGCTTCGACGTCGGATCCAGATCTCCGTCGAATCATTCCCGTCGAATTCATCCAGGAACCAAGCATCAATCTCTCTACGGACGTAGCTCTCATTCACATACCAGAACCGGTGCCCTTACAGACGCTAGAACCCCCTAAAGACATGCTCCTCACTGGAGACGAAATGTATGGGTGCGACACTAAGTGGATGGACACAATTCGCGCTTATATCGACGACGGCGAGCTGCCACAAGACAAGTGGGTAGCACGCAAACTCAAGCAAACAGCAGCTCGCTACATCACCCTTGACGGCAACGTTTACAAATGACGAATGTCAGGACCCCTCCTAATTGGACTCGAAGGCATCCATGCTCGACAAGTCATGGAAGAATTTCACTCCGGCTCTTGCGGAAACCACTCGGGAGGACGCTCCTTAGCAATCCGCATCAAGCGTCACGGCTACTACTGGCCTACCATGGTCAGCGACTGCGAGAAATTTTCGCGGCGATGCGAAAAATGCCAGCGTCACGCTCCTAACATCAATCAGCCGACAGAACTGCTGTCATCCGTCTCGTCTCCGTATCCTTTCATGCGATGGGCAATGGACATCGTCGGACCCCTTCATCCATCAAAGCAAAAGCTCTTCCTCCTAGTCCTAACGGATTACTTCTCAAAGTGGGTGGAAGCCGAATCTTACGCAAGCATCAAAGACGTCCAGGTCGAAAATTTTGTCTGGAAGAACATCATCTGCCGTCACGGCGTCCCTTACGAAATCGTCACCGACAACGGCTCACAGTTCATCTCCACCAGGTTCGAGGGATTTTGCGATAAGTGGAAGATCCGCTTAACCAAATCCACACCTCGGTACCCTCAAGGCAACAGACAAGCCGAAGCTACAAACAAAACCATTCTGGATGGTCTCAAGAAACGACTGGACGCCAAGAAAGGCCGCTGGGCCGAAGAGCTCGACGGCGTACTCTGGTCTCACCGCACAACGCCCAGGCGCGCATCTGGCGAGACTCCGTTCTCCCTTGTCTACGAAATGGAGTGTGTAATCCCTCCTGAGTTTCACTTTCCAGGCGTCCGTAGGCACTTATGTCAGGGTCAGGAAGGACTTAATCACCTTCTGATGCTCGACGAACTCGACTTAATCAACGAACGACGCGACCAAGCGCTCATCCGCCTACAGAACTATCAATCCGCTGCCGCTAGGTACTACAACAAGAATATCCGCGAACGGCGCTTCTACGAGAACGACCTCGCCCTTCGCAAGGTTTTCCAAAACACCGCCGAGTCTAACGCTGGTAAGCTCGGCGCTAATTGGGAAGGTCCATACCGCGTCACCAAAGTCGTGCGCCCCGGCGTCTACGAGTTAGCTAACATAGCTGGCGACCCGATCCCAAGATCATGGGACGCTCAGCACTTGAAACGCTACTATCACTAAACAGATCTCCGGATCCT
Source organism: Odontarrhena argentea (assembly GCA_900406245.1). Taxonomy (NCBI): domain Eukaryota; kingdom Viridiplantae; phylum Streptophyta; class Magnoliopsida; order Brassicales; family Brassicaceae; genus Odontarrhena; species Odontarrhena argentea. The sequence goes on along the minus strand of OVAF01000619.1, from coordinate 26,345 downwards.
CAGAACTACGAGTCGGCTTGAGCCTCGCAAGAGATACGTAGGCAACCTTCCCTCGGGAAGGTTCAGCTGGTCCCCCTCGTTAAAAGGGGGGGGGGGAAGTGGGTACGTATACTCGTATACTCCCAAAACACTCGTCTCTAGGCGGCGTCATCAGCAACTTCGCTAAACACGCCCGTCTCTTGATGCTGTTACTTGCAATTTTTTGCAATTTTACTTGTCTCTTGACATTCAAACCTTAACGTCCCTTGACGCTACCATATTTTGTCTCTTGGCAGTCAAACTTTACTCGTCTCTTGGCGCTCACAATCCCTCGTCTCTTGACGCTCATTACTTGTCTCTTGACATTGCAATCTCTCGACTAAGCTGGCCACTTAGTTCGGGCTCTTACATCCCTTCGGGATACCCTCTTGGGAACATGCGCGCATACACTCTTAGAGGGAGCAGGACGTTAGTGGAAAACGGACTTGTCAACCCGCTAAAAGTGTCTATTACATCCTTCTTAGGCTTAACCTCTAGAACGAGAAACGCCGCAATGGCCAACCTCTGAAACGCTAATTCATTAAAGCTGAACATCCGAACCCCGGATTAAACGCTAAGTCATTCATGCTAAACATCCGAATCTCGGATTAAACGCAAAAGTCATAAGTCTGTCATACGTCAAACATAAACATCCCAAAAGTGGATAAAGCCATCCAGGCACCGAAAAGCTAGAGTATTGCCACATACGGCGGTACTCAATGCTACTAAGTCATAAACCAAAAAACGAAACGACATCTAAAATCGGCAGCGACTCCAGACTCAGGTCTGGACGAGCTCGCCATCCTCAGCCTCATCTGCAGCATCCTGGACAGCCTTGGCCGCTGCGCCCGTCTGATCCTCCTGCACGATCTCGGCCTCTGCGCCTGTCTCATCCTCGACCTCTGTGCCCTGTGTCGCGCCGTCGAACTCCGCACACTGTGTCACCCCCTCGACCTCGGCACTCATAGCCACTGGCTCGGTTACGACGGTCTCGGCTGCAGCATCTGTCGCCAACAGCTCCGCGCTAGGCGCGACGATGGCTACTGTAGCCTCGACAGCAACGTCGCTGGCAACAACGCCACCATCGCCACTGATCTCGTCAAGCGCCTCGATGCGTCCGACGGTGTTCTCAACATCCATCGTCGCAGCAAGGACGACTGCCCTGGGAGTGCCCGCAAGGCTCTCAGCACGTCTCTCCTATAACATAACGAACTATGTAAACAAGGACATTTTTCGACAAACGAATCTACAATCAAAACTGCAACATACCTTCAAGAGCACCTCAACGAGTGGCGAGGCCTCGTTCGAACCACTGGGCTGAGTCACTCCTAGCCTCTGAGCTTCCACATCGAGACAACCAGTTTCTTCAACTGGCGGGGACTGTGGAGCACACTTGTGCCCTAGACGATCGTAGATGGTCAGAAAGGCAGCCTCAATGTCCTCCTCCACGGAGGCATTCGCCTCGACGAAACTCTCAATTCGGGACCTCTCCGTCGCAAAGTCTTTGTACTTGCCGGCCTCAATCTCAGCAAGGAAATCGAGGTTTCCCTTGGCTTGAGCGAGCTGGTAGAAACGGCTCATGCCATCACCATCGATCCACTCCGCGAGGCGACCGGCCTCCGACATGGCTTCCTTGAGCTTCTCCCAGTACTTTGAGCGAGCTGCGATGTACCCTTTGTCGTGAGCCTCTTGCATCTTCTTGGCTGCAGCGTCCTTCCGCTTCTGAGCTTTCTCCCTCTCGGCCTCCAACTGACGCTTGGCGTCGTCCTTAGCAGCAACAACCTCCTCTTGGAGCCTCTTGACCTCATCGCGAAACTGCTTCGCCTCCGCATTGGCTTTCTTTGCGGCAGCAGCATACTTCGCCTCTGCCTCCTCAGTTGCCTTCGACAGGGCGGTCTCGTACCTAGTCACGAGGGCGTTCGCCGAGGCGAAAAACTGCAAAAATGGCTAAGTGTTAGATGATAAGCTTGGAAACAAAATACAAGTGTCATTCGAAACCTTACCTCAACACCGTGAAGAGCCAACTCGCCGTACTCACGGTTGTCCGCTAAGACGCCCGGGGAAGGAAGAACGCACCCGGGCCGGACAAGTCCACTAGCAATCTCCACGGCCCTCTTCTCGTCTCCTATGAAGGCGCGGGACGAAGGGCCAGGAGATGAACGACGAGACAACCCCTTACGCCTCCTCGACGGCTGAGACTCCTCTCTCTCGCTGTCCTCAGTAGCAGCGCTCGCCTGTCTCTTCTTACCTCGTCCGTCTGACGGAGGAGCAGGAGGAGACACAACGGAGAGATGAGCCTCGAGCCCAAGCACGGTGCCAGTGCACTCCGACCGCTCCTGAACAGCACTGGGCGTCGGTCCCTCCGCCGAGGGAGCCGTCGTCTGCTCTCTGCTCTTCGCGGGAGCTCGCGTCTTCGCCTTCGCCGATGGCGCAGGCGGAATAGCAGGACGGGTCTTCGCCGACCCTCTCGCCCCAGCAGGCGGTGCTCTGAACGCCATCCTCTTCTTCACCATCTTCTCGCGAATCTCTTCAGTGGATTCCCCGGAGGGTGTGAAAGGAGAGAAAACCTCTTGACCGAAACCCTCGAAGTACGCCCTTGCCTTTTCCACGCGATGCAAAGTGAACCACTTAGTCCACTTTGTCTTGCTCTCGGCGATCCTGTTCACGAACTCCTCGATGCCCTCTAGATCACGCAGCAAGATCGTCGGCACTGCAAAAAAAACAACATAAAACAATGGTTAGTACTAAGGAATACACCAGAGAAGGGAGTGTAATCTAAAGTCTACCACGACGACGCCATTTGGACTTCACAATGTCTAGGCAGTCCCGCTCGAACGAAAACTCATTCACGGGAACATAGAAGAAGTAGACGTTCCAGTTCGTGTCCTTGCTCGGGAAACCGTGAATGATTCGCTTATCACCTCGGGGTTTGCAAGAATGATGATTCTTGCCTCCGGAGGACCCTTGCCACGCCAAGCGGTGATGGAAGTGGTCCTCGGTCACCTTTAGTCCGCATTCATAGCTGCGGACGAGTATTCCGATCAAGTGACGCAAACCCCTCGGGACGACTTGCGAGATAGAAATGTTAACATCGTGGAGGACCCTCATCAGCACGGCTGGAATCGGAAACCATAGCAAACACCGGACGAAGTACGATTCATACAAAGTCACATGCCCCGGAGGAGGCGAGTTCGCACGGTCTGCTCTCGACGGAAGAACAAGCTTGAGCTCCTCTGGGACACTAAACGTCCTCCTCAACTCGCGAAGCATCTCCTTTGTGCGACGTGTCTCTCCAACTACATAGTCCTCAGGCTTCTCCCTCCGAGGCATCTTCAGTTGCGCTTTCTTCCATTCTGGACCAATCCCTCTAGCAACCAGCTCTTGGTCGATTTCGTTGTGGAATCCCTCTAAGTCTGAGAGTAACTCTAGGGGCTCTTCCTTGACGACAACCGGCGTCTCCTCCGCAGCAGACTCGTCGCGAGATGGCGGGGAGCGAGAGTCCTAGTTCACACTCGTGGAAGCATCATCGTCAGCTGCAACGTTGTGCTCCGAGACATCGTCATCCTCCGAGACATCGGCTTCGTAGTTCCCATCACCACGAGAGCACTCCGGTGACACCGCTTTCTCATAGTCCTTCTCGTCGAAGTCATGACGCGGGCTAGGACTTCCGTGTATGAGATTCAACGATTCTTCCGCAGACGTCATCACCGCCAGACTTAAGCAATTGAAAGAAAAATCCGATGAAACGGTCAAGGCAACCCCGTCGTTTTCGGCCGTTGGCTCTAGCGCCGCCAGTCACCGGATCCTGCGCCCGCGATCTGCTCACCGCCCGGTGTCACCACGGATTCAGCTCCTGACGTCCGTCGGCTCCAAGAGCTGTCGGCCCCGCACACAACGAACCGGTCGGTTCACGTCTCACCTCCTTCCAAGTTGAGCCGGCGGCCCCAGGCAGCAACTCCTTCGCGTCGACGGCCCCGGCGGTCAAAGTTTTCAAGTCCCCTTCGGCGTCTGCCGTCGACTCCAAGATGGTGGTCGGTGCGAGCGGTCGGCTCCGTGTAAACAATGCGAGTAGTCGGCCCTACGGAATGAAGAGGAAGCCGTCGGCTCCTCAAGGAAAGGCTGACGCCGTCGGCGTTAGGCACAGGCCGTTGGCGATTAGCACAGGCCGTCGGCCTCACAAGGTGAAGGTTGAGCCGTCGGCCCTTATTGGTCACTCCCTTCCTTCCAATTTTCAACACCACAAACACTACAATTCCAACAATTCACAAGGATTCACAAGATCTAATCCACCTAATTCCACACAAATCCATCAAGAACACCAAGAACAATTCACTATAATCTAGAGAGAAGGGAGAGGTTTTAGTGAGAGAAACTACCTTGTTCTTGAGAAGAAGTGAAAATGAGGCAAAAATGAGTGGTGTTAGCTATTTATAGGAAATGGGTGAAACCCTGGTTTCTGTAAATTTCTCAGGCCAAAATTCGCTTGGTTCAGGCCCATTTACAGTAAAAACTGGAAAATTCTCTAAGTCTGAGAATTTACCAGGAAACCTGTATGACAAAAAAAAAAAAAACATTTTTGGCACAGGAAACTCTGGCACGGAAGATCCCGGGTACGGAAAACCTCGGAAGAAGAACTCCAAGCTTCGTCATCTCAACGCTATCATCGCTCGCAACCTTAGACTACTAACGCTACGAGCTGGGGGGCTAACTGTTGGGGTATAAAATCCCCCATTGTTAAAAGTCAACGGTCAACGGTCAACGGACGAAAGTCAACGATGACTCAGCTTACAGGAAACGACTAAGTAAGGAAAACTGGGAGGCGTCTAGCACTCCAGGAATGCCACAGAAGCACGGGAACCCTCGGCTTGAAACCGAGGGCCTTTAGGCCGATGGCTTTGCAAGCCTTGAGGCCGATGGGTCCGTTTCCGAACCTTGAGGCCGATGGGTCCATCTCCACGTCTTAAGGCCGATGGGTCCATCTCCGCGTCTTAAGGCCGATGACTTTCACCACGGCTTGAGGCCGATGGGCGTCTTAGACTAAGTAAGGAAAACTGGGAGGCGTCTAGCACTCCATGAATGCCACAGAAGCACGGGAACCCTCGGCTTGAAACCAAGGGCCTTGAGGCCGATGGCTTTGCAAGCCTTGAGGCCGATGGGTCCGTTTCCGAACCTTGAGGCCGATGGGTCCATCTCCACGTCTTAAGGCCGATGGGTCCATCTCCGCGTCTTAAGGCCGATGACTTTCACCAGGGCTTGAGGCCGATGGGCGTCTTCAAGTCTTGAGGCCGATGGCCTTGCCACGGCTTGAGGCCGATGGGCGTCTTCAAGTCTTGAGGCCGATGGCCTGCAACCAAGCTTGAGGCCGACAGCTCTTTGAAGAATTCTTGAAGCCGATTGGTCTCTTCATCCCTTGACGTCAGAAGCTATTCTCTAAGACTATGAGGACTCATGTCCTTAACGAAACAACAAGAGCACAAGATCTTAACAAGACGACGAGTCTATCAAGCCGAGAACTTATCTGAACACTTAAACATTTTCTCCTGGACTAAGAAGTCAAGAGGGATATTGACGCCTTCACTACGGCCCGTGGATCAAGCCCATCTGAACGGAAACATCCACGACGCCCATCTTGCCGACTTAGCTTCAGGAGAAGATTCTGGAACCTTCCAGAGAATATACGCTACATAGCAATCTTTCCTTTTTTCATTAGATTTTCCTTTATTCTCGGCCGACCTAAGGCTTTTGTACTCTTGTATAAATAGCCCCTCAATTCGTCAGAATTGGGGGACAGAAATCTTTGACTCAATACTCCTGGCAACTTTGCTGAAGAATAAAGCTCTGACTTTCAACCTCTTTGTTTTTGAGTTTTTACCCGCGAAAGTTGACGAATCCCTTAAGAAACCCTACAAATTCTTGATTGCGGATTTTGACATCCACAAACGCTTTTAAAAACTACAAATTAGATCACACTTAGGCCTTTATCATTATGAATAAGTTTGTTGGTTTTTATTGTGTCAATAATTTTAGTGGACCATGATCAATTCCCCAATTTAAAACTAAGAATTTGTCGTCATCGCGTTTCGCTCGTCGCCCTAGCCGCCGCAAGAAGGAGAAAAAAGTTGAAGTTTCAGATCTGGCTCGGACCGGTGATCGGAGGCTTCTCTAGCTCCGGTACCGGTCCTCCCTTGCTTTCCTTGTTGTTTTAGTTTGAATTCCTTCCCGTTTTCTAGCTTTTCTAGAGTTGTGGAGGAGGTTTGTGGCTCTTCTTCTTCGTTCTCGATCTCCTCTTTTCCTTGGTCTTGGTCTTGGTAGTTGGGGATTTGGGAGAGAAGTGGTAGTGTTGCTTTGGGGAGTTTGGGTCCGAGGGTGTGTTCTCTCCTTCGAACTTGTTGTATCTCTCCCGTAAGATGCTTCGTGTTTGGTGGTGGTTGGTTTCAGTCTCCCGGCTCCTCGCTGAGTTACGGAGTGGTGTTCTTACACCTACGGTTCCGAGACCAACTCTCAGATTTCTCGGGTCTCTTCCCCTGCTCCTCCTCTGTGTGTCGTGAGGTTCTCTTCCTGTTCTTGCGGGTTTGCTGTTGCTGCTGTTCCTTCTCACCGAGGTATTGCTATTTACTCTTCTTCTTAGGGTGGTCTACGTGGTTTCAATGCGGTTCGATCTTGTTTCGGGCTTCTTGAAGTTTGGTACTTCCCGGGTTGTCTCGTTTCAGCTCCTTGTTTCTACTCATTGGACCTGGTCGAGGTCTCTTCTTTGCTCAGAATTCTTCGTTTGGCGGTTAAAGGCATCGCTGCGTTTTCAGATTCTCAAGGCTCTAGTGTGTTCTAGGCAGTCTCTGTTCTCTGGAATTCTGTTTGGTCTTATTGTGAGGTAGGTCTTATTCATATAGGAGGACCAGTGTTTGGTTTGGGTGCTTCCATAGATCCTCTCGTTCATTGCTTTTTCGATCGCTAGTTTGGAGTAATGTTTTAGTCCTTTCGGTGGTGTTGGCTTCAGCTCGTCTATTTCCTGTTGGTTCAATGTTTGGATTCCTCATTTGTGTTTGTTGTGTTGTATTTGGTTTCCCTTGGATAGGGCTTAGTTTCTAGGGATACTCTGTTCTTCTCTGGCTTAGTATCCGCTAGCTTTTGTATTCGATGAAGTTTAATAAAATCCAGTTTAGATGGCAAAAAAAAAAAACTAAGAATTTGTCACACTATTGCAAAAACATATGATCTTTTACAAAAATTTAATAATGTGAAAAATATAGACTGATTGATGGGAAAACAACTAATTTAACCTAATCAAGTCCTTGTCTTTTAAAAGATGTGAGACAAAATTGGATTTGAGTAACAACTTAGGCCTCGTTCGTTTTTGTTGCCGTTAGCATTAGAGTACTACTCACAAGCTTTGACGAATGACGTGGCAAGTTGTGAAACTGGAGAAACATCTTGCGTTTTAAGAAAAGTAGTATGATATTATAGTTGAAATACTAAGATTTGTCGATAGAAGGTATAGAATAGGGGTGGTGATTTGGGTACCCAATCGGATTTCGAGTTTTATAATTTGGGTATTTGGTGATGAGGTTAGGGGTGTCAAAATGGGTAATTTTAAATTCATTGAGTTACAAATTTGGGTCAAATGAGTTTATAAGTTAAATGAGTTGTGAATCAAATGAGTTTATGAGTCAAATAAGTTTGGTTAGATTGAGTTAATGAGTTATTCATTTAACCCATAATTTCATTTAGAAAGCTAAGCCATACCAATTTAATCTCTATATAAAACAATTTTCTCTCATAAAAAATTATAAATGATACATAATATATAATATATAATTCAGAAATACAAATTACATTCTAACGTCAAAATTACAAAATATAATTTTTCGCTATAACAAAAAATGATTTATTTTCTTAAAATCTTTTTTTTTTTTTTTGTCATCATTACTTAAAATCACTAACACTTTTCTAGTAAAAACCGTAACATTTAATTTTTTTCACCAAACTATAAAAATCTCGTTTCCCATTAAAATCGTAAAATCTTGTTTTCCCGCAAAAACTCAAAAATTATGTTTTCCTCCCAAAATCGTAAAATTCGTTTTCCCATCAAAACCGCAAAATTGTATTTCTCCCTCAAAAACTGTAAAATCTCGGTTTCCCGCCAAAACCGTAAAATCTCGGTTTCCCACCGAAACCGCAAAATTCCGTTTTCCCGCCAAAATCGTAAAATCTCGTTTTTCCGCCAAAATCGTAAAATCTCGTTTTCCCGCCAAAACCGTAAAATCTCATTTTCCGCCAAAACCGTAAAATCTCGTTTTTCCACCAAAACCGTAAAATCTCGTTTTCCCGCCAAAATCATAAAATCTCTTTTCCCATTAAAATCGTAAAATCTTGATTTCCGGCCAAAATCGTAAAACCTCGTTTTTCCGCCAAAATCGTAAAATCTCGGATTCCCGCAAAAATCTTAAAATCTTGGTTTCCCGCCAAAACTGTAAAATCTCGTTTTTATTACAGCCGTAAACATTCGTTTTTCGCCAAAACAGCAAAATCTGAATTTCTTTCCAAAAGCACAAAATCTGTTTTCTCACAAAAACCGTAAGATCTCGTTTTCTAACTAAAGTCATAAAATCTCAATTTTCAGAAAAATTCGTGTATATTATTTTCCTCATGGGTACAATGATAAAATTGTTTGTTATAATTAGTTATATTTTTGTTTATCATATGTTAAAATAATATGTTTTAAAAATTATAAAATAATTTATTAAAAATTTAATTATTTTCTTAAAAAAATAATTACAAATACAAAAGCAAAAATAAATGTAATTCGGTATTTCTCAATCAACTTTGTTCACTATCTACTATTTTATTTGTATTGGTCGTTGTTATTATATTTTTGATTCTTAATTATTAATCAATGTTAATTAATTATAAAATGGGTCAACCCAATCTAATTCACTAACTCATTGATTTAAATGAGTTATGAGTTAATTCAACTCATTAGCTAAATGAGTTTGGGTAACTCATAACTCATTTAACCTTAAAAATTTATTGAGTATGGGTTGGTTTGAGTTGGGTTACTTATCTTGACACCTCTAGTTGAGGTGTATGAATATATATATTATTCATTAGGGTTTCTAAAAATTCGGTTGGGTTCGGTTCAATATTTTTCGGATCGGGTTTGGATTTAGTTGAAACCAAAACTACCCAAATGAAACAAAATTAAAAAATACCCGAAAAACCTGAAGAAAATCGAAAATCCAGATAAAAAAACGAATTTACAAAAAGCGTAATAGATATTTTAGTTCAAAATTCCACTTTAATGCTAAAACAATTCATACACATGTAACATAAAATCATTTCCATATTTTTTTAAAAAATCATACAAATACCGGATATAGTTATAATAACCGAACTGAACGAAACAAAAATTATAAAATTTATTGAAACTAAATGAATATTCCCAATGTTAAATATAAATTTCGAATAATTCGGGTCCGGTTGGAGTTTTTTTTTCGAATTCAATTTTTTTCCCAAACCACTTTTATCGATGATTTCACAGTTTCACTTAGGTCAAAATGTCTAAATTTTCGATCTAGCATAAATCACTAACAAATAAATTAGCAAATATAAATCCCGTTACGTAGCGCGGGTGCATATCTAGTATTCTTTAAGAACAGAGGGAGTAGTTTATAAGCTACATTGGTGTTTATCACTTACTTGTTTTAGCCATTGAAAAATCTAGGTACTTCAGGTAAATAAACACGTAAATTGCTGGTTCCCAATGTGAGAGGATATATATGTCCTCATTAATCTATCTTTATTGGAACTACAAGGTCTCTACATAAATAAACCTGACCTTTTCGAGGTACAAAACTCTCATTGGACATCATTCCTTAATCAGGGAGTGTAAGGAGACCGTTGATTTTCCTCGGTTATAATATAACATACTACTCTTGTAGATCTCTACACAAAACCCATTAACTTTCTTTTAAGATTTTCTCGTTTTACAGAAACTAAAGAATTTTCAAATGGGGGGAGGAAAAGAAGCAGATGACTTCTCAACTGATCCTACTGGTATGTACTTGTTTTTTTGTTTTTTTAAAGTTTGAAACACTTTTTGTGACTGATAAATGTAAGCAAAATGAAAAGATTATAAATCAGGCTTGTGGAAGTTGTTCCAGATAGAGGAATTGATTCTATGCACTTATCAAACATGATGAAACGTTAAAAGAATTACTGTATATATATATATATATATGAATATATATATATGTTTGGATTTTGACAGAAGATCCAGTTTTGTCAGAATCTTATCCAGAGGATGGGTCTTTTGTGGAGGTTTCTGATGATATGGGTTTACAACAGAAACCTCCAAGAACACTAGTTCTGGTTGGGCGTTCAGGCAACGGGAAAAGCGCGACAGGGAATAGCATTCTTGGAAGAAAAGCCTTCGAGTCAAAAGGGCGTGCATCAGGGGTGACTACAGCCTGTAACCTACAGAGCGCTACACTACCGAATGGCCAGATCGTTAACGTTATCGATACTCCAGGTAATGTGTTTGAAACCGAGAACCATGCATCCAAATACTGAACCTCTGAGTCTGACTGGTGGTGCAGGTCTGTTTAGTCTGTCCCCATCAACCGAGTTTACCTGCCGAGAGATTCTAAACTGCCTATCTCTGTCCAAAGAAGGAATTGATGCACTGATTGTGGTATTCTCCTTGAGGAACCGACTAACAGAAGAGGAGAAATCTGCCCTTTTTGCACTAAAGGTCCTTTTTGGAAGCGAAATCGTTGACTACATGATCGTTGTTTTCACAAATGAGGATGCACTTGAGGATGATGGTGAAACATTTGAGGATTATTTGGAAGACTGCCCTGATTTCAAGGTTACTCAGTTATTTGGACCTCACCTTGTTTTGCATCTCTTACTGAATTGTTTACGGTTCACAGGAAATTCTCAAGGCGTGCAATGACCGCGTAGTGTTGTTTAGCAACAAGTCTAAAGCCCCTGAGAGTCAAAAGGGTAAGCAAGTTCAAGAGCTTTTAAACTATGTTGAAGCAATTGCAGCAGCGAATGGGAACCCGCATATGCGTGATCTATCTCACCAGGTAATAGTGAGAACAACGATAAACACCCCCCCTTGTTGATGTCTTTTGTTTGCTTATTGCTACTCCATCTGCATGTCAGGTGAACGAGAATGCACTCCAGGAGAAGAAGAGGGGAATTTTTCAAATGAGGGGATTGTTCACAAAACAGATGATGGACAAGCCTCCTGAATTTGAGCAGCTCCTCCAACAAATGAAGGAGAAGGTAATGTGTTTTGGAGTTGTCTATATTCTTTGGTTACTAGTCAAATTGAGTCTTGAATGTAGTAATCTGTCTTGTGAAGGAAATTTTTGTGAACTTGTTTCCTTATAATATACATTACTTCCTTCGTAACACGTCTCTGAAACTGTTTGCCTAGATGGAGACTACACTGAGAGAGAGTATAAAACGGCTAGAGCAGCAGCTGAAAGAAGAGCAAGCTGCAAGGCTGGAATCGGAGAAAAATTCAGATGATCTAGTTAAGAAGCTGAGGGAAGATCTGGGGAGGGCAAATGAAATGATCGCCAAACTTAAAGAACGCTGCACAGACTGCATCATTCTGTGATTGATTACTTTTCTATTTTGCTACATTCACTTCCCATGTCTTTGATGTTCCACGAATAGTGACTGTTTATTTCTCCTAGTGCATGTGTTGGATTCTTCTCTATATTCTATGTTGTTTTTTTCTTCTACCCTTTGTGTGATGTCTTTTTCTTTAGGCGAACATGTCTTGCAACTACTACTACTCTTTGTATCTTTTCTACAGATTCCTGTTAGTAAAAGATTGTTATCTTTCTCTTAGATTCTTTTATTGTCGATTACTTTTGGTTTTTATTCTTTGTTGTAATGCTCTTCTCGCCGTTATTCTTTTCTTTCTCGATTAGTCTAATGAATATTCTGTCTTTGTGTCTATAAATGAATGACAACCTGTTTTCTCACTTGAGATGAAATTCATCTTAAGCTTTTCTCAGGTATGTTATTATGCTAAAGGAGTTTCTCTCTTTAGAATTCTTGTTTCCACTTTGTCCTTTTCAAGAACCATTTACTTTTCTTTTGGTTTTGGGGGTTAACAGATTGTATATAATGGAACCCGACTCGATAGAAGTACAAGTTTGGAAACCTGAGAGAACTCTGGTCCTGGTCGGGCGAACGGGAAATGGGAAAAGCGCAACGGGCAACAGCATCCTAGGAGAAAATAAGTTTGTGTCAAGAGCAAGAGGAGCATTCGTTACAAAACAGTGTGAGCTACGTACATCAGTGCTGCTTAATGGTCTGACCGTCAATGTTATAGATACTCCTGGTGAGTTTGTGTTACTTTCTGTATTTCAAATCCAACAGTTTTCAGTTGAGATTGATGTTTGGGTGTTTTCAGGTCTGTTTAGTGCTGGCTCAACCACAGAATTCACCAGCAGAGAAATCGTTAGATGCTTACGATTAGCTAAAGATGGTATTGATGCAGTCCTTCTGGTTTTCTCGGTGAGAAACAGACTAACAGACGAGGAACAATCAACTCTTCACACGTTAAAGATCCTATTCGGGAGTCAAATAGTGGACTATATAATCATTGTTTTCACCAATGCGGATGGACTTGACGATGGAGAAACTCTTGATGATTTCTTGGATGGAAGTTCTGAGTATCAGGTCCGCTCATTATCTATCTCTGTCTTTTAACCTTATGTGGGTAACTCTGAGAAATATCTTCCATTCTATAGGAAATCATCAAGGAATGTGGTAACCGTAAGGTGTTATTCGACAATAGGCGTAATATCCCTCAAAGCGAGAAAGAGAAGCAAGTCCAAGATCTTCTCGACCTCGTCAAACAAGTCTCAAACAAGAACAATGGGAAGCCATATATGGCTGACTTATCACTTGAGCTAAGGGTGACGAGATTTTTCATTTCTTATTGCATTTTTACATTCTGTGTCGTGTATTTAGTTATGATCTAAATGCTTCGCAGGAGAATGAGGCAAGTTTCCAAGAAAAGCAGAAGCAGATTGAAGCAATGAAAGGCTTGTCTTCTAGAAAAGAGATAGCTCAGCTGAAGAAGGAATTAGAGAAGTCAAACAAAGAAATGCTCAAGGGAATGGAAGAGAAGGTATAATCCATATTCTGTGGTTTACATGTATGTGAATATGGTATACATACATATATATGTTGACTCTCTTATCTTTGGTCAGGTCTCTAATCAGTTAAAGGAATCATTAAATGATGTGAAGGAGCAACTAGCTAAGGCACAAGCCGCCAGAGACGAAACCCAGAAAAAGATGACCGAAATTCAGAAACTATCTTCTGATGAGATAAGGAGGCTGAGAGAACAACTCAACAAAGCTGAGAGAGAGACTGCTTCGTTACGCAAAGAACTCGCCAAAAAATGCTCTGTTCTCTAAGTATCATATTGCTACCAAATCTATATGCCATGTTCTATGATTCTTATTAATAACTAAATCAGTATATGAGATGAAACAATAAGTGCTGGAGTATGTCTTTCATCCTTGCACACCACACTTACAATGAGTCTTGAAGGATCAATACCTTCATTGTACTTTGACTTATTATGTACACATATATACTATACAGGGATATATTGTTAATTTTTAGTAGAGTAAAGACAAAAAGTATAACTGCAGCGTTGATTTCTTAGACAGGGCAAGCTTTCTTGTACCTTTCTATGGTTAATCTATGTTGCCACAATTAAGCATCCACTTTCTTTTGCAATACATCAAATTTGGAAGATGTTCAGACCAGAAAGGAGAGATAGAAAATACATCTTACCTTAAAACAAACATAACATAATCTTTTAATCCGATGACCAAATTAAAACCCATATGATCGATCTGTCTCTCTTTCTTCTTCGGCTGGGAAATAGATTCAACAGAAGAAAGGAAAACTAAAAGGAATAATATCGGAAACATCTTCGTAGTCAACACTCTTTTCGGTAATTTAATTTTTGTGCCTCGATGATCTTAGAGTAATACTCCCATGATCCGTGTGCCTCAGTTATGGCAGGTTGACCAAATGGGTTCTCCTTTACAAACTTCTGAACATTTTCGGCATCCGCTAATCTTGCGAGATACTGCCTCAGGTCGCCCTCAGGTCCTGGAAACAAGTGTGTGTTATTGATGGGTTTTCTATCTTAGCATTTGACTGAACGAGAGTGTCAAAACCAATATGATTCTACATCAACTATATACTTGCTATTCAGTATTTAAGAATGTAAAAGACTTACCCAATGCAGAATCTCTATAGTGGGTGTACTTGTATGACCGAGGAAAGATTGCAGTGTATGGCTAAAAGAGAAAGGCAGTAACCATGAGGCTAATAGTGACATTACATGCATAAGCCTAGTTGCAGGTGTTCTAGTACTTACAGGATTACACATGGACTTGTGGGCTGAATCATCAATCAGCAAAGTATTTGTCTCATCATACTTTCGCTTTTCACAAGAGAAGCATGTCTCATATCGGTCCCAAACTCTTCTTAAATCCTTCAAAAAGAGAGGTTTCGAGCTAGACTCCTGACTACTGAACTTTGTTTCAGTGCACATATGCTGATCCTGTGGACATATGAATATAAGGACTGGTGAGTTCCTTAGCATGTTTTTTTGGACCAGAAATTAGAATGAGTTCTGCTCCTATGGAAACTTCATATCTCAAAGCCAAAAGAAATGCAGTTCACATAACTCATAGAGATGGTAAACTGCATTTCTCATAAACTACTTCAGCTCATATAGAAACTTCATTTCCCACAATCTACTCATAAAATTTCATAGAGGTTGTAAAGATCACTTACGAAACAGAACAATAGATTCTTCGCATGGTATTTCATGACAACTTTGATCATATAATCCAGTCCACTAGTAAGAGGAAATGGAAGACCGAGTTAGTTCAGCGGTAAAACTTAGTATATTTATAAGACACTACTAAAAAGTCAAAAAAAAAAAAAAAAAAAAACAATGCATTTTGCGTTTCAACTTTCAAATCAGTTCACCAAACTCACATGCGTCTGGAGGACCATATCCCAACATCAAATCTCTCAAAGCAAAAGTCGAGAAAACTAGCAACAAACGGCCTCCTGAAAACTGTACAATGGATATAGAAGTTACTCTACAGTCAAAGAAGCATGTAACAACTTAAAAGTGGACAACCTGAAGGTGATTCTTACTTACTTTTTCGAGATGATACACGGCCATCTGGAACAAATCGACCTGTATTCCCCTGAACAACATCTACAAGGATTCCATTCAAATCTAATACAAGCAACTTTCTGGAACTTTGACCTCTGCAAGAGCATCTATCTAACCCGGTTTCAGGTGAGGCAACTCTTTGAGCCACATTATTGTGTATTAAGACAGAACTTGACAAAGAAGTTTCAGGAGTTTCCCTGTCAAATTTTGGTTCTTCATCATTTCTAGGTACGGACACCTCAACCTTCTCCTCCTCCCTATTATCAGTTTTTTTATCCAAGGAATTCTTCCTCTTCTTTGCATTGACCTCAACCTCACTAACAGCCTCGGCTCCAAATGCATTCTGGTTATGTACAGTATCTTTAAGTTTTTTCTTTTCTTCACTTTTCCCTCTTGCTGTAGGGTTTTCAGATTTACTTGTCATAGCCTCGCCCACAAACTCTTGTCCAGCTTTCCCATCACAATTGTCCGTATCTTCCCTGATTGAATGATCCAACAAGCACTCTTTTGATTCACTTTCTGCAGTGGCTAGTAAAGTACTCCTTGATGGATCACAGACCTCCAAATCTGCAGCTTCTTGATCTGCAGACGACGTTTTCTTTTTCTTTCCCTTCTGTTTTTTTCTCTTTAAATCACCAACATCTGCTCCCACAACGTCCTCATCAACTACAGTGTTTACATCTGTTTCTTTCTTTTTGGTTTTTCCTAGATTCTGAAAACTACTTTCCTCCCCATTTGCAGAATTTTCTCTCTTGCTTGCCAAATTACCCATTAACCCTCGCCCAGCGTTCAGATCATTATCTTCCCTATATTCTACTGGCTCCCCGTGCATGCAGGTTGTTAAAGTATTTCCTAACGGGTCACAGACCTCCATTGTTTTGGTCTTTCTCTTTTTCCTTTTCTTGGCTTTAGGACTCTGAGTCTGGGGCACATTCTCCTCTACACCCATTGATTTTGATCCTTCCGCTTCAGAAATAGAATTGTATTCAGTAGCAACCTCTGCTTTGCTACAATGAATATCAACACCACCTTCTTGCAGTGTATTTCTATCTCTCTTTTTCTTTCTCTTTCTTTTCTGGGAACAAATCATATTAGTAGCTGCAGGATTCTCACATAGTTTTTGAGAGTGTTGGCCTGACCCTTCTTGTATCATACCATTTGACGAAGGATTATTGGGTGAAAGCACTTGGTTTTTCTTGGTGGTTATTTCTGCCTCCTCACAGGAAGTGTCCTCTTTCTTCTTCTCCCTGCTTCTCGATCTTTTTCTACTGGAACCGTTCCTACTAGCATCTAGTACTAAATCTTCTCTTGTTGAAAAGACTGGGACGGTATGATGTAGTGCAGCTCCAGGCTCCTCACATGAGACGGAATCTTGTTGACATGACTTTACAGGTAATGTGGACAAAGAGTTTTCGGATAAGAGAACTTGATCTTCGCTGGTGAATTTCTCATTTCCCAGCACTACTTTCTCAAGAGATGGGGCGGCCTCATCTGCCTTGCCAATCTGGTTAGTTAACAGAGAATCGTTGTCAGTCAAAACATTTTCCTCTCTCCTTGCAGACCTTTGAGATTTACTTGAAGAAGCCTCACCCGCAAACTCTTGCCCCACATTCCCATCACCATTTTCCAGATCTTCTTTATTTGAATGATCCAACAAACACTCCACTGATCCACTTTTTACAGAGGCTAGAAAAGTACTTTTTGAATGATCACAGACCTCCATATCTGAATATGACGTTTTCTTCTTCTTGCCTTTCTGTTTTTTGCTCCTTGCATCACCCACAATTTCAGCCACACTGTCCTCGGTAACTTCAGTGTCTTCATCTTTTTCCTTCTTTCTAGTTTTTCTAGGATTTTTAAAACTGCTTTCCTCCCCAGTAGCAGAATTTTCCCTCTGACCTGCCAAATTACTCATTACCTCTCGGCCAGCATTCGGATCATTATTTTTTGAACACCCTACTGTCCCGCTTTGCAGGGAGGTTCCTAAAATACTTAATGGGTCATAGACCTCAATTGTTTCAGGACTTTTCTTCTTTCTTTTCTTGGCGTTAGAACTCTGAATCTGGGACACAGTTTCCTCTATACTCATTGATTTTGATCCTTCAGCTCCAGAAAGAGTATTGCATTTTGCAGCTAACTCTGCAATGGTACAATGAATATCGACATCATTTTCCTTGAGTCTGTTTCTATCCCTCTCTTTCTTCCTCTTCTTTTTCTGGCTCATATCAGTAGCTGCAGACTTTTGACAAGAATTTCTGGGTGGAAGCCCCAGATCTTCGTTGATGGTTGTTTCTGCATCATCCACAATTTTCTCATCACTGGATGTGTCCTTTTTCTTCTTTTCCCTGCTTCTCGATTTTTTTCTAGAGGAACCGTTCTTACCAGATTCTGGTAGTGCATCTTTTGTTGTTGAGGAAACTGGGACTGTATGATGTAAAGTAGCTCCAGGCTCGGCATTTGAGACTGAATGTCGTGAAGGATTCTGATATGCCTCGTCATTGTGGTTAGTTAAATGAGGATCATCCAGCTTCCTAGATTTTTTCTTCTTTTTCCCAGATCTCTTCTTCTTCTCCTGGCTATCTATCAACTCTGGATTACTCATTGAAACACCTGTTTCTGAAAGTGTTTCCACTGAAACAGCCTCCATGAGTCCTTAGAAACCACCAAACTGTCCAGAATTCAGAAATTGGGATTCAAGTGAACACATGAATTAAGCTAAAAAGATCTCCATCTATTCAGTAAGAGAAACAGCAATGCACAACTTCTAATACCATTGTTACTAACAAGATGACTGGAAAATTGCTTAAAATGCTAGATACCAAAAATTTCAGATTCAATCGATATTCCACCATGCAACCTAAACACTAGAACCACAAGACCCAAGGTCGGATCTTAAATCTGAATTTGGAAACGGAAACAATCACCTTGGAGGAAGACAAAAGGCTAATGTTCCGCAACCGACCACGCCGCCGGCGATAGAAAACAGAGGAAGACGATTTCGACCGGACCAACAGAGAGACCAAGGGTTAATCTCAGATAAAAAAAAAACCTTTTCTTTTTTCTTTTTTTTTTATTCTTTAAACAATTAACAACCGAATATTACCATTTCATAAAATTTAGATGAATATACAATTTCACAAATTAATTACAGTAAAATTTCTGTAAATTAATAATGTTGGGACTTGAAAAAATTATTAATTTTTAAGAGATATTAATTTATTCGTAAGTTAATAATTATTAATTTATATAAAGAATTCTTAATTTGCTAAAATAAATTTTAAAAATAGAAAATCTTTCTGTAGTTTACTGTACATATTTAATAAATATATTTTGCTTAAAATCTTCATATTTTTGTTCTTATTCCTAGACTTTTATTTGTTTACTTTTTTGCATGTAACAACGTTAGCTCGTTTACTCCTCTTTGACTTTTTTTATTTCCTTAAATGTTTTGTTCGCGGCTTTTATGTTCCTATTCGTCATAACAATCTTTCACATCAAGTTTCTCTTTCACTACCGTCAATGTCTGCTCATCTAAACGGTGTTGCGAAAGGAACCATGACGGATCAAATACGCAAAGAATTATGTGAGTATAAGAGAGATAATACATTGCGCACTTATAAGGATTTGCAGTCGTGGCTTCAAGAAAAATATCAATTGAAAGTTAGTCAAGCTACAGTCTCAAACACACTTAAACGATCAACTGAGTATCTTTCCGCCAATTTAGAAACAAATGGACTTACCAAGCGGCATAAACCAGCAAAATTTCAAGATATGGAGAAAGTTGTTTTTGAGTGGTTTCTTCAATACCAAGATCGTGTGAACATGTCTGGAGAGCTAATTTTGGAGAAAGCAAAAGAGACAATGAAAATTTTATACCCTCATCAAGATTTTGAGCACCAATTTTCCCAAGGATGGCTTGAAAAGTTCAAGTCACGACATGGTATCAAGTCTTTTCGTCGTTTTGGTGAAAGTGGCTATGTTGATGTACCAGACATGGAGAAAAAGCTAGAAGTTATAAGGGGGGAAATTGACCGGTTTCCTATGAAAAATGTTTCTAATATGGATGAAACTGGTTTGTTTTACAGATTACAAGCTGATCATTCTCTTGCTACGAAACAACTTGAAGGAAAAAAGCAAGACAAAGAAAGACTAACAGTTGTTATTTGCTGCAATGAAGATGGATCTGAAAAAATTCCTTTATGGTTTATTGTAAAATTTGCAAAGCCACGTTGTTTCAAGAAAGTCAACATGGATAGTTTGAATTGTCACTACCGTGCTAACAAAAGAGCTTGGATGACAAGTGTGATTTTTGAAAAATATATCCGCTGGTTTGATATAAGAATGCATGGTAGAAGAGAGTTTTACTTGTGGTAGATAATTGTCCAGCACATCCAAAAAATATTGAAGGCTTGCAGAATGTTGAGTTGTACTTCTTGCCATCAAACATGACATCAAAAATTCAGCCTTGTGATGCCGGGATAATAAGAGCTTTTAAGATGCACTTCCGGAGAAGGTTCTACCGTGAGATTTTAGAAGGCTATGAGCTGGAACAATCTGATCCATGTAAGATCAATGTTCTAGATGCTATCAATTTTTCAGTCTCGGCTTGGACAGTGAATGTTCAACAAGAGACAATAAAAAATTGTTTTCGACACTGCAATATTCGTTCAAGGAATGTCGAATCAAGGAATTTAGAAGATGGATCAACTTTTGATAACGACTTTCATGAGCTTAATGTTTTGATTAAAAATCTTGGAAGATGGAATCGAATGGATGTCAATAACCTGCTTGACTCACTACAAAAAAAGGGGTATTAATAGCGTTGAAAATATGCAATTATATGTCATTGATAGCGCATTTTCGAACGATATATCCGCCCCAGCTATAATAGGGTCACCCCATACAATAGCATTTCTTATAGCGCTATGATATGTTTATCTATAATAGCGTTAAACAGATGATACAAAATATGCAATTATAGCTCTGCATTAACGCTGTAATATATTGTTTAATAACTCATTTGAATTGTTGTAACCTGTATTATATTGCTGTAAATTTTTTTAAAAATTGCAATTTTTATATATTATATTTAAATATATATATATATATATATATATATATATATAACATATATATATATATATGATACAAAATAAATTTCCTTAAAGTATTTATTTTGATATATACTATATATATTTTATTTCATAGAAAATTGATAATTTATTTAATAACATACTGAATCTTAAACCAAAACTTAAATAAAAACACAAGTATTAATCCAAACCAAAACTTAAACATAAACACAAGTCTTCCATCTCTTCTCTCTAATCTTCTTAGCCTTTGTCTTGACACATATAATTCGATCATTTGCCACGAAATCAAAGGAAACAATAAAAGTAACAACAACCATAGAACCTCAACATGTGGCTCATTCTGCATAAAGTAAAGTCAAACACAATACACGAAGAAACACATAACTAATCCGAAATTAACCAAACCAATCACTTATAGTTTCCTCTACGTACAGGCTAATCCCAAATTCAAGATTAG
Source organism: Odontarrhena argentea (assembly GCA_900406245.1). Lineage (NCBI taxonomy): Eukaryota > Viridiplantae > Streptophyta > Magnoliopsida > Brassicales > Brassicaceae > Odontarrhena > Odontarrhena argentea. The sequence continues at coordinate 5,530 of OVAF01000619.1, read as the reverse complement.
AAGTGCCACCATATTAAAACATTCCTCTATCCTATAATGATTACCCTTTTGTAACGTCTCTGCTAATACCAATAAGAACCTTATAAAATGTCATCTAAGAATTCGAGTATCTGGACCAAATCACGACAAAGAATCAATTCAATAACCAAAGAAACAGACGCTTACACAATTGGAACAGGCTTGATGACACAATAGAAAGACTAAGTAACTGTAATTGATGCTCAATGAACCTGAGAACAGTCAGCCGAGCAAGAGATTTCACTCATACTAATTTTCCACAAATTGAAGAAAGCCATTTTAAGAATCTGAAACCTGCAACTTTTTTGATCCACTAACATATAAACAAATGGCTTGGTGCAAAAATTTGATCAAACCTTTAGCACAAAGCACTAAAGCTCATTGCATCTTGAGAAAGAGTTCAACTCATTATAAAAGGTCGGAAAACCTTCCCTAATGACCCTGCTAAGACCTAATGATTTTTTTAAATGGAAACTCATGCATGGTTTAATGGCCTTCTAGAAAGTCCTTGAAAATTTTGGCTTGATTTGACATGAACCATTTGTTGATGAATCTTGGATATGGTATGGATTTCCGATGTTGCATCATTCTCACCCTCTTCAAAAGGTTTTGTCCTCAAAACCAAAACCATTTTTAATTTTTTTTTTGTTTTACAATGAAAAGAATTAAATGAGACAAAAAAATGCTTTTTCTTTGTTTTTTTTTAAACGTTTTTTTTTTAAACAATGGGAAATATATATTTATTTTTTTTAAGAAAAAAGTATAACAAAAAAACTATTTTTAAGGGGGTTTTTTTTTTGGAAGGTTATAAAATCAAAGAACAAATTTTTTTTTTTTTTGAAAAAAAAACTAATATCGAAAAGCAAAAGATAGAGAACAAAAGCACCTTGATAGGAACTTTGGCTCTGATACCAAATGGTGTAAGACTCGGGAGAGAGAGTCTACAACACAAGGCAATGGAAGCGATGGAGAACAAACTAGCTGGCCTTCGCTCTCTCTAGTGAGTTCTGGTTTTGGGAAAGTGATGATGGAACGCAGTGGAATCGATGGAGACTCTTCAACTGGCTTTGGGGGCTCTCTTTGAAGAATCGATAGTGCAACACACATAATTTTTCATTTGTCGATGAGTCATGAATGTGAGCTGTAGTTTCATGTTTGCATCATTCTCACCCTCTTCAAAAGGATTTGTCCTCAAAACCAAAACCATTTTTAATTTAATTTTTTTAAAAAAATATATACAAAATTAAATGAGAAAAAAAAATACTTTTTGTGTGTTTTTTTTTTAAAGCTTTTTGTTTTTTCAAAAACAAAGGGAAATCATTATTTAAAAAAAAAAAAAAAAGATAAGAAAAAACTATTTTTTAAGGGTTTTTTTTTTTTTAAAGTTTATAAAATCAAAGAACAATTTTTTTTTTTTTTGAAAAAAACTAAAATAAAAAAACAAAAGATAAAGAACAAAAGCACCTTGATAGGAACTTTAACTCTGATACCAAATGGTGTAAGACTCGGTTGAGAGTCTACAACACAAGGCAATGGAAGCGGTGGAGAGTAGAAGTGCTGGCTAATGGCTCTTTCACTTGAACTCGGGTCTGAGGGTTTGATAATAGATTGCGATGGAGAGTAGAAGTGCTGGCTAATGGCTCTTTCACTTGAACTCGGTCTAAGGGTTTGATAATGGATCGAAGATCGCCACTCAAAGGTGTGAAAGCCTTTGTGATAAGATCAAAATCTAGTCCTTAGTGAATCCACACAAAAGACATAGATTCAAACGTTTACTAAGTAGGAATCAACATAACTTAGATAAAAAAAAGAAAGCCGAAGCTTTAGAGAAAACTCTCTTTCAATTCCAAAAATATGTGTGTATATTTACAATGAAGGGAGAAGTGAACTTATATAGGCTCTATTTACAAGCAATCATATCAATTAACATAAATGCTAAAATCAATCTAAATAATTACAAGAATCAATTAACAAATGAATTAGGATTTGATTGTAAACAACCTTTAGTTTGATTGATTCTTTGTATCTAGACATCTTGATATATCCATGATTTGATATCCTAGAATCTTCTTTTGACTTTGGGTTGATTCGCATTGGAGCATTTCTTGATGAATCTTGGATATGGTATGGATTTCCGATGTTACATCATTCTCATTTCTCACCCTCTTCAAAAGGTTTTGTCCTCAAAACCAAAACCATTCTTTTTTTAAAAAAAAATTTCTTTTAAATGAAAATAATTAAATGAGAAAAAAAATTCTTTTTTTTTTAACGTTTTTTTTTTAAGAAAATGGGAAATTTTTTAATTTTTTTTTTAAAGAAAAAAAGATAACAGAGAAGAATAAATATTTTTAAGGGTTTTTTTTTTCTTGAAAGGCTATAAAATCAAAGAAATTTTTTTTTTCTTTTTGAAAAAGAAAACTAAAATCGAAAAAAAAAAGATAGAGAACAAAAACACCTTGATAGGAACTTTGGCTTTGATACCAAATGGTGTAAGACTCGGAGGAGAGCCTACAACACAAGGCAATGGAAGCGATGGGAACAAACTAGCTGGTCTTCGCTCTCTCTAGTGAGTTCTGGACCTTCTGGTCTAGGGAAAGTGATGATGATGGAGAGTAGAAGTGCTGGCTATTGGCTCTTTCACTTGAACTCGGGTATGGGGGTTTGAAGATGGATCGAAGATCGCCACTCAAAGGTGTGAAAGCCTTTGTGATAAGATCAAAATCTAGTCTTTAGTGAATCCACACAAAAGACATAGATTCAAACGTTTACTAAGTAGGAGTCCACCTAACTTAGATAAACAAAACAAAGCCGAAGCTTTAGAGAAAACTCTCTCTTTCAATTCCAAAAATATGTGTGTATATTTACAATGAAAGGATAAGTGAGCTTATATAGGCTCAATTTACAAGTAATCAAATAAATCAACATAAATGCTAAAATCAATCTAAATAATTACAAAAATCAATTAACAAATGAATTTTGATTTGATTGCAATCAAACTTTAGTTTGATTGATTCTTTGTATCTAGACATCTTCTTGATATATCATGATTTGATCTTCTAGAATCCTCTTTTGATTTTGGGGTTGATTTGCATTGGAGCATTTTGTTGATGATTCTTAGATATGCTATGGATTTTTGATGCTGCATCACATAATGTAAACAAAAACTATATCATCAATAATTAAATAACCTACTACTTACATTGTAATTTCCAAAATTTCCTCTTTGCTCTGCATCATCATCTTCTTCTTGGAGAGTCTCACGTGACTCTGAGTAAGGTATTGTAGACTTTGATTTGCTCTCATATGCTTTAAGCAGAGTACTTAATTTACCACGCAAGCGTTCCATCTTTTCTTGATAAGAAAATTTATCAAGTTTTGAGAAACAATATTCAACAAGTGTTAGCTTCAACCTCGGGTCAAACACCGTAGCCATTGCAAAAATATCGCTCACTTCTTCCCAATACTTTTCAAACTTCTCATTCATAGGAATAAGCATATGCTTGATCACTTCATCTCTGCTATTCTCATTCTCTTGCAACCACATTCGGATCTTAAAAACTTGCATGAAATACATATTTGAAGTTGGATACTTGGAACCTGAAATAAGCCGAGTGATCTCATCAAATGGGTGTAAGAAATCACACATATTCTTCACTCGCTGCCATTCAACATCTGTAGGGTTAAACTTGTAGTTCTGGTTGTCAATGACTTTGAGATTAGCAAAAGCAGCTCGATACTTGATAGCCCTTTCAAGCATCTTATACGTTGAGTTCCATCGGGTTGGTACGTCTAGTAGCAAACCAGCCTTTACCATTAGGCCAACATATTTCACACACTCTGAGAACAATATATTACGAGATTCAGAGGGTTGGACATACTTGATACTCTCCCTAATTTTTTGCAATGAATCCCCAATCACTTTCAGCCCGTCTTGAACAATGAGGTTAAGGATATGTGCCGAGCATCTCACGTGTAAAAACTCACCTTTACACAACAAATCATTCTGCATCACTAACTGAGATTTTAAAATGTCTTGCATGGTATCATTGTTAGAGGCATTGTCTAGTGTGGTAGAAAACACTTTTTTCTCTAATCCCCATTCCCTCCATGCCTCTAGAAGTTCCATTGCTAAGTGTGTGCCTGTATGTGGAGGCGGTAGAGCACAAAATTTAAAAATCTTGTTATTCAATTTCCAGTTTCTATCGACGTAATATGCGGTCAAACACATATAGCCCTCATAAGTGATTATAGACCATAAATTAGAAGTAAAACTTATCCTTCTGGGAAGATTAGCTAATTTTCTCTTTAACTTCTCTGTCTCATTCCTAAAGAACTTATAAACATCGGCAGCGGCTGTGTTTCGACTGATAAATTTCACATCTGCACTTAAGTACTTCCAAAAATAAGCAAATGGGAGATCATGCTGAATAATATTCATAGCTACCATTTCTCGAAAAAAAGAATGATCTATCTTTCTAGATTGCAATCTTGCTTCTAGATTGACCATCATTTGACCAACATCACCATTTCTAGGCTTAAGCTTGCACACTTCACGATGACATTTATACGTGTTTGTACCATTTTTGTGTGCATTATATGCATAGTCCTTCTTGCAATGATTGCATTGTGCTCTTTCTTCGCGTTTTCCCGAGCTATCGACCTTAGTAATTACTGTAAAATCTGACCAAACATATGAATATTGCCTTCTCTTTTTTAGGTTCAGATTGCTTTCCTTTGTCATCGTCATCCTCATAATCATCATCATTATCTACCTCAGAGGTTGGCCTTTTATTTGATTTTGATGACTCAGCTTCATCAAACGCCTCTCTATCTCTTCTAGCATTTGCAGCATTAACAAATCTCTGAGATTCCGAGTCTAAAGATCTTAGATTGCAAGTATCCTGTNAAAAATTAAAAAAAAAAAAAAAAAAAAAAGAGAAAATCAGATTATTAATTCTTATGTAATAAATTTATAAGCCGAATGACACTAAAAACTATATGAAAGTATGAAACTGAAGGAATTTGTTATAGTCTAACCACTTAGGACTAACAATTCCTGATCCCTAAAGATCTCTGTAAATGAATCTAGGTTCCCAGATCTCGAGTTACCTAGTGATTGATGGCAGCGGAAGGATCAGGTATTCGAGAATAGGAGTGCCTCAAATGTTGCACCTCTACAGTAGTCCACACGCACACGAAGCTGGAACCTGGTATGCTAGTGCCTGGGAACTGAGTTTCTCCAGGGGCTAGGGTTTCTGGTGTTTCTGGTAAACTGTATTCTGATGATGGTAAAACGTGGCCCTATATATCATATATATAGGGTGTTTACCGAAAACCCTAAAAACCCATCATCTGATCGGCCTGTTTAACCGAGTTAATCAGGCCCGATCATTCTGGAGTTTGTGTTGATCGACACAATGCTTGTGTCGATCGACACCTCTCTTAGCTAGTGTCGATCGACACTTCAGTCTGTGTCGATCGACACCTAGTCTAAACTCGTGTAACATTTACA
>OVAF01000618.1:0-35467 GCA_900406245.1 Odontarrhena argentea | reverse complement strand
TTATGCTGTGGAGCTGAGATGGGCCTAGCAATCTGTGCTAAGCCCATCTCTACCAATATGTTACTTATTTTAAGAGTACCACTTTTTGAGTTTTGACAATGAAAATTCGTATGACAATCATAGACCATCCATAGACCATATCGGTCTTTCGAAAGAGAAAAATACTACCTTTCACCTAAAAGTGTCTCCAAAAGCAAAACGCCGTTTTAGACTTGTCACCTTTTCGGACCATCGAAAAATATACACATGTGAACATATTGAGACGCGTAATTTGGGCCAAATATTGTAACATGCCCAAATCAAAACGTTTGTCTCTTTTCTCAATCAAATTCGACGTTTCACACTTTCACATGAGCAACAATTAGCAAACAATAAAGAGACAGAGCTTGAAGTCAATCAAGAAGTACACAAAAAACCATGATTAAGATTAAAAACCTTAGACATTTCTAATTACAAAAACAAAATCCCTTCTTCATCTTTATCTTTAACAATCCATTGCCATTATGTTACACAAGAAAAAGACAAAAAGCCAAAACACTGTGTCTGGTTCTGACTTAGGATCATCAAATTCACGAGAGAAGAAGAAGAAGAAGAATCGTGAGTGATAGTGTCCAAAGCGAAGCGAAGTTTCCTTGTGCAGTGTTTGGTAAGAAAGGGTATGAATCTGGTGGAGGTAACATACATTCATCACCATTAAAGTAGACTTTTCTCGGGAAAGCCCAACCTTGCTTGAAAGTAAAAGTCTTTTGATCTTTCTGTAACAAAACCTCTGATTGTACATTCCCTGATGGTCCAGCTTCCATTAATAGATCATTGTAGAATTTCGTTCCATAGAACATTCCAGTATCATCTGCATTTAGAAAAGTTTGAGTCTTTCTATGTTTGGTTTATAAAGGTTGAATAGTTGTAGTGAGACAGAGAGAGGGAGAGACTTACTTATGGATCCATAAGGAACGACTGGTTTGTAGTCAAAGCTGAAAACTTGAGTCACATTGTTGAGATTTGGATGTTGAACTGCTAAAGTCCATAGTGTATGATTCAGCCGGTAATTGAAATTTGTTATTGCTATCTTCACTCGCCAGTAGTCTTTGTAGTTTACTTTAACATGCCAGTGAACTCTAACCGGGCACATGTGATGTGTGCATTGTAGCAAAGGAGTGTTGTCTTTCTTCGGTGTGTTGACACCTTTCATGGTTAGAATCTTAGAATCAGCCCTGCGAGAAAATAGTTTGGATTATAAGTTTTCAGTTTAGGAAATGAGAAAGAGTTAAGTTCAGTTGATTTTTTCTTTTTTGCTTACTTGACACAGCTCTTTTTGTTTTCGCAACCGCAGGCACAAGACGGGCAAGGAGTGATGGTGTCGTTGTAGAAAGAAGAGAAGGAGACGCAACAGCTTGGATGCTTTCTTGCTAGAAACTGTGAGTATGTGCAGGTAACATTCCATGTCACTGCATAAGAGTTTGAAATGATGGTTAGATATATCAGTGTTGCATATAGATGAAATAAATATAAGAATAATCCTCAAGTTTGATCCCGTTCCATATTAAGATCCTCAAGTGTTTTTATTTTTTGTCAAATCTACTCGCTCAAATTCGCTCTGTTGAGAAAACCGCTCGTCTGGCTACGCTATGTTGAAAGATTGATTCCATTATCAATCTTTGTCTAATATTTCTTGAATTTGTGAAGATATTACCATGGGAGCTTTCAGATTTAAGTAGAATCATGTTTATCAGACTGTTAGTACGACTAGCAGGCGAATATAAGGAAATGATACATTTCCTTCTAGCCTTCTTTTAGTATACATGTTTCTTACTTATTTTGAAAGCTAAACTCAATTAGCTACTCCTATAAATTCTTTTAAAAAGATTAGGCTGTAAGAAAGTAGAGGAAAAATTGAGGGATTTAAAATAGACAGGATCAAAGTTAGGTACTTACTCAAAGCTTGTGTTTTCCGCCGTTTGTCAGTTGTGAGAAAAGCAGTAGAAGGCACGATTTTGGCAGGACCGCAAGTGTAACCAGGCCCGGGACCAAGCAATGTGAAGTTTTTAGGAAGCTTGACAGTCTTGTTTGTAGTTCCAGCCAAACCAACACTAACCTGAAACTGTGATACAGCGGATGATGGATCTTGACCCCAAGCTGCAACTACACCGCCTTTGCAACAGTTTGAGAACTGTTGATTGTAAGGCACACCTGGCAAGAGATCTACGACAGTCGGTGTTTTCTTGCAGCAATGAGGTACATTTCCCTTGAACTTGGAACAATCTCCTTGTTCTGTTGTTTGCGCGCCAACCATCGACCAAATCACTTCTTTCTTTGCCCATGTCCAGCCTAATGTCCAACCCGGGGTTTGTATGTGTCGGTAGATTTGGAAGTTGTTCATAGTTACTGTTGCCTGCAAATGCATTTAAAGACGATGAGAGTTTGTGCAAGTTACATTTCTAGCGAGCATACACGCACGTAGAAGGTTCTTACCACATAGCCATCTGCTGTCCAGGACATGATATCCCATTTTATTGTAACGTTCCCAGTAGGATCCAATGGATCATAAGCAGCTGTGAAAAGAAAATCATAGAATGAGAGAACTTAGTTGAGATTTTGAAAATGGGCAGCGAAAATGAAATATTCACTTCTTACAAGTGCTAAAGATGATCATGAAGAAGAAGTAGAAGCAGAATAAGAGCCTCATCTTCTGTAAATTTCCTAAGAAAGATTCTAAGGAAATTGAATCCAATCAAGATTCTATAACCTCGGTTTTGCTTTGTTATTGTTCTTAGGAATTGGAATGTGTTTATAAATTTAAACGCTATTTTTTTGGTCTGAAGATGGGCTTTTTACCTACTTGTTGTTGCATTCTCCAGATTTATTCTTTACTTGTTTCCCATAACTTTAAGCAATGTTAATGGTGATTGATAATAAAACAGCAACAGAATACTGACGTGTTCTAGTCCGAACACAACATTTCAACTGTCCTTTTTTAAAAAAAAAAAAAAGAAACGAGGGAAACGCTAATGATTCCAGAAATGAGAAGGTAACTTGTGGTTGAAGACAGAGTTGGGAGCTAGTCACAAGTCAACTTCTGACACAAACATATCTCCCAACCAACCTTACTGTCTTCCTAAGCTTTTCCCCTTTATTATTCTTGTTTTGATATTAGTAAATGAGTTTTATGATTACATTTTAATTTCAAAGAAAGAGACTAACACAATATATTGGAAGGCAATAACTGAAGAAAGTTTTAATACTCACCCCAAGAAAAAACCAAAAAAATAAACTAATACATTACTGTACAAATCTGTTTATGATGTTTTTACAGATTCTTTGTTTGCTCATACCTGAAATCATTACAGCAATTTTATACGTCGTTTGATCTTTAAATACGCCAATTAGATGAAAGATTAGGAACTTTAGCGAAAAGTGTATAACAAGTCTCCGCATGTTGACAAAAAAAAAAAAAAAAGTCTCCGCATATATCAGGGACAAAATGAAGCTAACAAAGTAAGCCGAATCAAAAGTTCGCAACGGTCAAAACAAACTCTGCTTGGAATACGGTAAATGGCTTTTGAGATGACAAAAGATCAAGAAGCTTCTCCTGAGAAATCTTCACACAAAAATGTTTCAACGGACAGTCACTCCTGGAGTTGCTGCTGATGATGCTTGAGTACCTTCCTCTGTTACCTTGTTCGCTTGGATTGTGCTGATAACATTCCCAATGTTGTCCTACACAAACGGGCAATGTAACAGGGTATAATCACATAAACATTCTCAACACACTAGTATTTCAATGAGATTTGTACTCACCCTCCAAGCTGCAAGTTTGGTTCGAAGTGATTGCCATTGCTTTTGTCCAAACTCACGCTCGGCACAGCGGCTGATATACAAGAACCATATGATAAGTATGACAATGCGCGTGAATTTTACACATTATAAACCGAAAGAGAAGTATATGGAACTTGCCTGACTATAACAACTTGGTTCATCTGATCCATCTTACAGTCAACCAATTTTGCGGTTATTGCCTTAACCACCCACAATTCAACCTCCTCGTCATTCACCTGTAACCCAAAAAATTTATATGAGAAGCGACGAAAAACGATTACTAGTATTTTTATGTCTTGTACAATCAGAATAATGTTCACCTGTAGAGTGTTTTTGATAGAAGCATACTGTATTTTGCCCGATTCATCCGAGGCCAAGTCAACTAGTGACAACAATCTCATCTTTGCTACACAGTCTTCCTCGACAAGCCCTGCAAATACATAGCTTATTAGCTAATTACCCAAGGGTTACTACAGAAGTCAGAACGAAAGATTTATCTGGACTTTATGTCATGTGGTAAATACATAAGAAATACAGACAGTACCATGGGTTTGCAGAAATCCGGAGTTTGCATTTTGGAATTCCATATATGCATCCAGCCTTTGAGTAAGAAAGATCTTGAGTAGCTGGTAAACTGGTGCACTGTTAGCATCCTTCTCCAATTGTGCGACAGCTGGCATGTCTAGTAAATCACACTGCAATTCAAAAGAAACAGCCATGAATGTAATTCCAACAAAAAAAAAAACTGTACTTAACACTTCCACTGACAATAACAAGCCAAGAGCAAGAACTTTACACATCTGAATCAAATGTTGCTTAATGAAATTTTGTACCTGATATATACTGGGAGCCTTGACAAATTCAATAACTGCTCGTACAGCTTCCTCCTTGGCTTCAACCAGGGAATCCTCATTGGAGAAAGTCGCCAAATATTTCGTCACAAACTGTAGGGATTCTTTCGCCAAACTAGGATATTGATACAAAAAACCCCATGAGGCCATTGATACACCTAAATGGAAAAGAGGGTAACAAAAGAAAAGAGAGAATGACAGATGAGCAGAGTATAAACATTGTTGCAGTACCTTTTATTTTCTCTCAGCACATTAGCAATGGCAAGAAAGAGTTCCCTCTGTTCTTTGATGTCAATATTCCACTCTTTCAAGAAGCTGTCAATCTTCTTAAACGAAGGCACTATATAATCAGTGACCTTCCCATTCACAGCCAGTTCTAGAGCTTTCATGTATACTTGAAAGCGAGCATTTGGGTGGTCCAGCAGATTGTACAGATTGAAAAGTCTGTACAGAGAAAAACAGATAAGAAGCAAGTACTACATAAATGAAACATCACAATAAACACTTGAAGAATCAAAAGATACATAAACAAAAATACGCTTCAAGAATAATCCTACAATCATACATCTTCAAACGCAGTGAAGCTTTGTCAGTCGGCTGTTGAACAACCTTAGAAGATATAACCTTCACCATTTCAAGGACTTCCTCAGGACTGTTCACATTCTTAACAAGGCTGCAAATAATGGTGTAGGTACACTCAAGATCTGGATAAGAGGCAAACAACACAAAATTATGCATGCAAAAATGTATATGGTATAACCTAAAAAGGACTGTAGCTGACGAATATGCATGTGTGATATGGTAAAATGATAAAGAGATAAAAAAGACAGACCTTTCTCAGAGATCTTGGATGATACCAAGTCAGCTGATGTTACCATTAACGTTGCCAATTCCAGCCACCTTCCAGCTACTATAGACTCCTCTGCCTCCCTACATAGTCTTGTGACTTGAGGCTCTGCAGCCTAAGCATAGAAAACAATTGTAAAAAGAAAAATTGCAGCAACATTTCTTACGAAAAAATACATATCAAGTGAGACTGTAATCGCCATAGTAATTAAAACACTAAATTTCTCAATTCAAAATCATTTCAGCAGACCATACTTGGCAATAGTCATATCATATGCATCAGAATCCACAAAAATTTCCAACTGCAAACATCAAATGGTAGCAGAAAAAGGAAAATCCAATTCGATTTATATCAACACAAAACCTCACCTTATCACTAATTCGACAATGGCAAACAAGATTTCATATTTCTCAAATTACAGTGGAATAAAGACATATGTAATTCCTCATTATATGAACTTTTTCAGCACTTTCGGAATCCAATACATATGCACAGTACCTTCAACATCGAAAATCAAAACATAGAATCGTTCACACTTGTGGATGATGTAGAAACAAGAGACTGTACCTCGGGACCCGCATCGGCCCAGGCGAGCTGGGAAGTGAAACGGACTATGGCGAGCGAAGGATCTTCTTCAGAGGTTGGAACAATCGTCGTCATTTTTCTACTCAGAAATTCGAATCTCCGCCTCTCTCTTCTCGGCTGAGTCCAAAAATTTCTATGAGAGACCAAGGAGGAAGATGAAAAAAACCCTAATCCACGCTTTATGTTTTTTCGGTTTAGAATTAAACCGGATCCGGTCCAACAATTTATAACAATGAGGAAAAACAAAAAGGATTTTGTCTCTCCATCCAAAACTTTGTGTTTGTGTGTTTTTTTATTTCTTTTCTTTTTCTTTTTTTTGGTTGTAAACGTAAATTTATTTTCGAACATTACATTTGGAAATCGAAAGTGAGGTACTATAGTATAACCGACATCTGAGAATTTTGCGTGCTTCTTGTGTGCTTTAGCCCAAGACCAAATCTGACAATATTGATGCAAAATAAAATAAAAATAAAAAAAAGTAAGAAAAGATGATTAGCTCCTTGGTGAATATATGAATGTTGTGTCTGTGGTTGTCCCGGTCTCTTCCAAAATGTTGTTTCTTGCTTTATATCATATGTGCTATTTGATCACTTGATGAAAGAATAAAATCACCATAGCTGAGGTGCTCTTAGCTTTCTCCCCATAAAAAAACAGTGTTCCTAGGAGTTAATTATGATGGGGCTTCAAACCTTGTTCACGGGAACATAGTTTCATAAATAGCGAGGTTTCTCACTTGTTCATTTGGTAAAAAAATGGTAATTAAGTTGGTAACCCATCTCCTGAAAACCAAGACAGTACTTGGATTAAATATTTTGCTGGCGATGAAATTCTAAGTGTGATTAGTGTATGTTTAATTAGTGATCCATTGCACTTATATGTGGTTGTTCGTGCACAAATTTTACGCAACGTAGAAGTTAGTTCGTTACAAGGTTAGATTGGTGGCCGATGGAAAATTTAAATGTTTGGCGTGGACTGTGTTGAAACTTTTAATTTCATGGTGAAATTTGCTACAATCCGTTCAGTTCTGATCATGTCGTTATAACAAAAAAATTGATCCCTTCGGAGCCACATATGGATTTAGTGGATTAGATGACCACCTCAAAAATATTAAAAGTTACAAAATTCATATATAAACAATGTTAACTCATCAGTTCAATTGGGTAAATTATTGTATAATTGACCCACCTAATTAAGGTTCGAGCCCCCATTGTAACTATTTTAAAATATTTTGACCTAATTGAAAATAAATTTTGGATCCATTCCGCCACTAATCCCTTCATCAGTCTAACATGAAGAATTCCCTTCTCAATGGAGACCTTGACGAGATAGTCTATATGCATCAACCACATAGTTTCCGAGATAAGAGCAAACATGATCACCTGTGTCTTATTCATCGGTCTCTGTATGGGCTTAAACAAGCGTCACGGGCTTTGAACAAACCAGTTTGCTACATTGCTCGTCCTATTGGTTTTGTTCAAAGTGTCTTATTCACTAAGTGCCTACCATCATCACTATTTCTTGATTTCGGCTGAGTCGAAGTGTTTTAGAACCTCCAACTCCGAGTGTTGAAGGAATGAAGAGTGTTAGAATACATATAGTCGATTTTTTTTTTTTTTTTTGAATTGTATAAAGTATCTTACAATACATCATCTGCTTAAAATGAACTGATAAGATACCTAATAAACACTCGAAATTTTCCTAGTATCTATTATAGTTAGGTACATAATATGGTTAGTCTTATCCTTATCTCTTGAATCATTGTTTAATGCATCTCCATTAGCGGAGTTTGACCAAATTACAATTATGACTTATGCATGAATCCCCAAAACATGGAAGCTACTAATTGTTCAAGAAAAACTTTGAAACACATTTTGAAGATTTCTAGCTAGATTGAGAAAGTTTCTAGCTTTGGACCATGCACATAAATCCAGACATTCATTTCGAATACAATTTTGATCACCAGTTTCATAGATAGAAATAAAGTTACAAATTCGTTTCTTCTCGTGATTTTTTTTTTTTTACATTAATTAAGGGATCAAAATGCTGAGTTATTTCTCAGATCCAGATCCAAACAAGTACCCCAAAGAAGACCCTCCACCTGGTGCAGCGTGTACCTTGGTCGATGGTCGATCCTGTTTCACAAAAACACAACATTTCAGATTTTGTCTTCAAAAAAATAAAAAAAAACAAAAGACAAAAAAAATGTTTGAACTTGTTACCGTGAGGAAGTTGCCACAGTTTTGTCCATCAATTCTGTGGTAATTATTAGGGCTTGCTCTAACACCAGCCGACATCTCTTTCTTCTTCTCGTTCTCTCCGGTGGTGGTGGTTGTGGTGGTGGTCATTGGTTTGCCACCAGCTGCATCGGTGGTTGTTGTGGTGGTAGTGGTGGTGGTAAAGCTTGTGTTGTTGGTGGTGGGTTTGTTTGTTTTGGTCAAAGACTCGCCGGATCCAAAAAGGTAACCGAGAGAGCTCTCTCCTCCGCCGCTGTTAACTCCTCTGGCTTTCCCCATTTTTCCCGGCGAGAATATTAATCCGCCGTTGATTCTTGAATAATGTGTAAAAAATATTAGATCTTTAATGAATTTGGATGGTTTAGGACCATTAAAGACACATAGGAGAGGTGTTTTTGTTTTACCTTTGTTTCTGGTTTGTTGGTTTCTTCTTCTACGATTGGCCGTGAGTTAAGGCAGAGAAACAGAGGAACAAGGGAGATATAGACATGTATATGTGTTTATATATACACGTGGTAAAGACTATTTGTGGTGAGAAAGAGGCATGAGTTATGGTAGGCACGTGTGGGAGTTAAGTAGTTGTTGCATTGTTTAATTTTTACTGTTTTTCAGATCAACCATTTTGCCTCTCCTTTTTTTTCTTCCTCAAGGCTACAATTTTGTAAATTTTAAACAGTTATATGATTGGCGTAGCAAGAATACGTACCATTGTACTCGCGATCGAATTTCCTCACATGATAGATTTAGCTTCACAAATTGACTAATGACCCCTACATGATTTTGAAAAACAAAGAAAACAAATATGCGACTGGTGGCGTTTTTGTTTGAAGGTTTCAATGAACTCTAGGCGTTTCTCATCATTTTCTTTGGCTCACATCCTTCAGGATTGGAATGTTCAAACACAATATTTGACCTGTTCAGCATGCATCAGATTTTTAGAATTTGGTTAGGTAGATTTTTTACCTTCAAGTTAGATTAACGATTGAGATACTTTATTTAATTATAAATATGTGGTTATTAAAAAAATAGTATTTTCTTATTTTTGTGAAGGACTGACGGTAGTGATAATTAGTAATAATTTTAGTATTTAGTATTTTTATAAAATAAAATATTTAAACGATTATGTATGTTATTTTTAAGAACGAGTAAATATTTTCTTCGAAAAGTATCGTTAAGTTTATTTCTTTTGTTTTATTATTTTCTTAAAATCTTGTGTTTGTATTATATTATGTGCTTTGTATGTACTTTTGGTTATTATTTATAAATAAAAATAGATGTTAAAAAATGTTAATTTCGTACCCTTTCTTATTTAATTAATTACAAGTTTGTAACATGTTTAATCCTTCCGAGTGGAATGAATGTTTGAAAAAAAAAAAAAAAAAATCCAAAGCTGTTTGTAACCAATTTTTTGTCAAATTTCTGGCCATATATTAAAATTGATTTCGTATAATATAAAAAAAAAGGCGGGATCCCCAGAATAACAATGGCAACCCACAAATTTAAATATTTGTCATGTATGATTGCCCTTTAGGTAGGGAGTAGAGGCAGGCCATAATGCAAAATGTATATTTTCTTATACTAAGTCTATCCCTAACACCTCTGTTCCATTGTATGATTTGCATAACCTAATAGAAGTTTACAGCTAAGAAGCAGAATGTACAAGCAATAATTATGTTATCTCCATGTATACACAAACAACAACTAAATACATATCTTCTGAGTATTTTATCATGAAAACATTAAATTGATTAAGTTCCCTAAACCAAGTTCATACCTTGGCTTGGCTGTAAACTCTCTTGTACAAACATAATCAAACATGAGTTTCATCATGAAGACTCTCTTCCACAATCTCTTGAACGAATTTTGTGGAAAAGCTTAGAGTATCTTGGCAAGGTGAAAGAGTTCCACTCTCCAACTGGCTTGGTGTCAAGCTAGAAATTTCTTCTTCACTCTCTTTAAGAGTTTTGGAAACCATTATTGTGGAAATAGCCAAGTGAGGTTTTGGTGGAACATGCAAATCTTCTAGGCTTCCCTCTAACATTTCGACAACTTTTCCCATTGATGGACGATCAAATGGATTCGTTTGGATACACCACAATCCCACCAATACCATTTTTCTCACTATCTTATCTTCTTCTTCGGTCATCTGATCTCCAAAAAGTCTCATGGTTTCTTCCCTCTCTAGATCTTTATAAATCCAATCTGGAAAATACATTGAACTACTATTGGATCTAGAATTTTCATAACTTTCTTTGTTCTTTGCTCCAATAATCTCAAGAATTACCATTCCATAGCTATACACATCTGACTTATGGGAAACTCCTCCAAAGCTTTTGGAAAACACTTCAGGAGCAATGTAACCAATAGTCCCTCTTGCGTCTAGCATCGACATGATAGTCTCTTTCTTTGCGCAAAGCCTAGCTAAACCAAAATCTGAAATTTTGGGACAAAGATCTTCGTCCATAAGTATGTTTTGTGGCTTTATATCAAAATGCACAATTCTCGATACACAACGGTTGTGCAAGTACTCTAGACCGCGAGCAACACCTTCCACAATGTTGTATAAAGACTTCCATTCCATTTTGGTTGACATACTCTCGGAAATGAACTTGTCGAGGGACCCATTCGGCATGAACTCATATATTATAGCTCTTTTGCTTCCTTCGTAGCAGAACCCAAGTAGAGAAACGATATTAACATGAGATGTTCTACTCATGCTAGCTACTTCATTGATGAATTCTTCTCCATTCCCTTTTAACTCCTTGAAGACTTTCACTGCAACATCTTGGCCACTTCCATCGGGTAATTTTCCTTTATAAACTGTTCCAAATCCTCCTTTCCCTAGAACATGTGCAAATGAGTTTGTCATCTTCTTGACTTTAGCATAACTATATCGTTTCAACATTACAACTGCTTCAATATTTTCGCCTTTCCAATCGCTCTTTCTTCTCCCATTCTTCGCTCTCGCTACTACAGTAGTCGCAACAATAATGATGATCATCACAAGTAAAGCTGTTGAGATTCCTGTAAGAAAAACAAGTCTGAAAGCTTATCTTTTCATGTATAGAGCAAGAGAGTTGAGTATTATCACACATGAGGGTTAGAGCAAACGGGTTACCGAGTATGACTTTTAACTTCAGTGGAGACTTATCTTTAGTGTATCAAAGTAAAATTATGGTTAGTATTAACGAAAACATAATGATAATTAGGCACAATATTGTAAAGATTATTGTAGGATGATGAAAACGAATATTATACTTACGCTTTGCCCTTGTTATAGTTCCATTGGGGGATTCATGGGTTCCATTTGTTGTGTTTGTTGTTGAAGGAAACTCGGTCACTGGGCTCTTGCGTCTTCAAGTGAGTAACATAATTATGTGCATATATCAGTTTACTAGTCGCCTTTGTGTGTGAAAATGCATGATCAATTGGGCGCATATATATATAAATATACACACATGTTAAACAAATTTACATAGTGAATGTAGATTTGCCATCGATCAAGGAGATTAAATCACCTAGAAGTATTCATTATATATATTCGGGATCCAAAACATTAAAACGTAAAGTAGAAAGTTGATTATTTAAAGAAATTGGCAAGAAAACAAATGATTAAAAAATCTCCCGTCTAATTTGATCTAATTCATTATTATATAAAGGTTAAATAGTTGAGAACAAATATAGTGGGAAGAAAAATAAAAAACGTTAAAAAGGAGTCGCCATTTCAACATTCACTATCAATTTGGTTCTAAATTATTAAAAGTATCCAAGGAGATGTTCTAAAGTTTTTGAGAAAATAGGAAAAAAAAAAAGCTATATAAAATTAGATGAGATTTTTAAATAAATACTTAAAACTCCAACGAAAATTCTTATTTAAGAAATTTTGATGGGTTTTTTTAAACTTTAAAGAACCCTAACTAATAAGTAGTATTATATTTGGTTGTTTTTTTAAGAATCTCTAATTCTCTAGTGTCAAAGTCTTGCGTTTGACTTTTAAAACAAGGGAAAAAAAAGTCTCAAAGTAATGTGGTCAAAATTGGAGCCGTGTGGTGTTAACTGTTAAAGGAATCAACCCACTAAAAGAAAAAAAAAAAGAAAAGAGATTGATAGAAAGAAACCTGGTTGATTTAGGAGTGAAGGAAGGGCAAAATGTGATGACATAGTCTGTGAAGTTTGGGCATACCATGTAGTTGTTAGAGTCACTATCGTAGGAAACACTGGTTGGACACGAGCTCTGAAAGCTTTTCGAGTAAGGAGTTGTCATACAATCGTATGTCTGACACTGGTTAGCGCATGCGATTGGCCGTTCCTCCTCGTCCACCACCATAAGCTCGTACGGACAAACTTGGTTCAGGTTAACAACATCGCAAATCACGTTGGTGCATATGTCGGTCTCGGTCATGGTATAATTATTTATCTGCGGCACCATGGACAACGGAAGGTTGTAACCGTAAATGACGTTTATGCGGTACAAGTCAGTACTCTTGATTTTAAACTCCGCAAGAGTCGTATTCATTGGCCTGTAAGAGCACTCGATTTTCCCGGAGCCGCAGTCTCCCGTAGCACATGAGAATTTCCCTGTCGAGTTTACGCCGCAGAGCGTTCGACCCCATATTATACCTGACCAGAGTGACGGCACCTCGACTGCACGCGCCTCTCCTTTCCTGAGAGCGAAGCCATGACCTTGTCGACCTTGTGGTCCCTCAGAGGTGAAGATGCTCGGCCACACCATGTAATCGCATTTGTTCTCTATGGTTATGTTCTTTGATGTCACCCCTACCAAACAAATAACATGATATAAAGTACAAATTCATCATCAAATTATTCAAGTAGCTGACCAATCTTCGTTCTTACCCGAGACAAACACATGGGAAGCAAGGAGAAAAATCAATGGCAATAATCTCTTATTAGTCATTGGCTCACAGAAGAAAGAAAAGAACGGGATAAGTAGAAATTAAATTAATTTATAAAGTGGTACGTACTCCTTTTGTCCACTATATCGATTTTTTTTTTTTTTTTTTTTCGGTCAGGGAAGAAGTAATATTATTACTTTTCTTTCTTTGACAATTGATGAATAACTCTGGTAGAACAATGTTGACCAAAAAAAAACTACGAAGCTACGTAATTAAACGAATGCTGATACCGTACATCAATTTTTTTTGTGAAAACTTGTTCTTACATTAACTATACTTTAAAGCGAATTACAGATGATGAATATGATGAATTTAGACACTAATAAATATGTTTAAGATCCATATACGGTATCTGTTTTAAGCTGATCACTTAATTAATAAAATCAAATCATATAAACATCTGTGTTCCATTGCATGATTTGCATATCCTAATGGAAGTTCACAGCTAACAAGCAGAGTGGACAAGCGATAATTATGTTATATACAAATTAACAACAACTAAATACATATCTTACGGATATTATATCATGGCTACGAAGTCCATATCTTGACCCCCTTGTAAACCATATATCAAGTACATAATTAATAGTCTACACTACTGAGAAACAAAATCAAACATGAGTTCCATCATGAAGACTCTCTTCCACAATCTCTTGAACGAATTTCGTAGAAAAGCTTAGGGTATCTTGGCCAGGTGATAGAAATCCACTCTCCAACTGGCTTGGTGTCAAGCTTGAAGTCCCTTCTTGACTATCTTCAAATGTTTTTGGAACCATTACTTTGGGTACACCCAAGAGAGGTTTAGGTGGAATTTCCAAAGCCTCTAGGCATCCCTCTAACATTTCAACAACTTTGCCCATTGAAGGACGGTCAGATGGATTCGTTTGAATACACCACAAACCCACCAATACCATTTTCTTCACTATTTTATCTTCGTCTTTGGTCATCTGATCTCCAAAAAGTCTCATGGTTTCTTCTCTCTCGAGATCTTTATAAATCCAATCTGGGAAGTACATTATCGAACCATTATTGGATTTAGAATCTTCATATGTATCTTTGTTCTTTGCTCCAATAATCTCAAGAACTACCATTCCATAGCTATACACATCCGACTTATGGGAAACTCCTCCAAAGCTTTTGGAAAACACTTCCGGAGCAATGTACCCAATAGTCCCTCTTGCGTCTAGCATCGACATGATACTCTCTTTCTTGGCGCAAAGCCTAGCTAGACCAAAATCTGAAATCTTGGGACAAAGATCTTCGTCCATAAGTATGTTTTGTGGCTTTATATCAAAATGCACAATCCTCGATACACAACGGTTGTGCAAGTAATCTAGCCCCCGAGCAACACCTTCCACGATGTTGTATAAAGCTTTCCATTCCATCTTGGTTGACATACTCTCGGAAATAAATTTGTCGAGGGATCCATTCGGCATGAACTCATATATTATAGCTCTTTTGCTTCCTTCATAGCAGAACCCAAGTAGAGAAACGATATTAACATGAGATGTTCTACTCATGCTAGCTACTTCATTGATGAACTCTTCTCCATTCCCCTTTAACTCCAACAAGATCTTCACGGCAACATCTCGACCACTTCCATCAGGTAACTTTCCTTTGTAGACTATTCCAAATCCTCCCTTCCCTAGAACATGTGCGAATGAGTTTGTCATCTTCTTGACCTTAGCATAACTATATTGTTTTAACATTACAACTTCTTCAAGGTTTTTGCCTTTCCAATCAATCTTTCTTCTTGCATTCTTCTCTCTCACCACTACCATCGTCGCAATAATAAAAATGAACACCACAAATAAAGCTGCTGAGATTCCTGTAAGGAAAATACAAACTTAGTTTTTTATGTACATAGTTGGGTTATTATCACATGATGGGTGGAGGTAAGGGATTACCGAGTATAACTTTTAACTTCAATGAAGACTTGGTCACTGGGCTCTTACTTGTGCGTCTATGCGCCAATAACATAATTGTGTACATATATATCAGTTTCTTAGAAAAATACTAGTAATTTGCTTTTGTGTATGAAAATGTTTTATCGAAAATCAATCACCTAAAATTAATGATTTCAACTATCGTGTATATATATATATATGTTGTACTAGGTGATTCACGAAAAAAAGATTGCATGAGCTTAATAACCCATGGTAGATTGTGTAATGAGGATGGTCTGAGGTTACGTCTACGTAAATGTTATTTCTAAATGATTTAAAATCAGTTGCACTTTATCACCAGGGCCAGTCTTCGTCATGGGCAGAAGGCCCAGAGAACGTTCCATCGGATGCAGTATGCCTCGTTAGAATTAGGTTTTGGTCGCGGTATGATCATGTATCCTAAGAGGTTAATTTCTTTTCTTAGATTATGTCGGGTTTGAGGTGTTTATATAGGAATCTTAAAGTTTGTAAGTTTATTCATTCACACGATTAATAAAAAAACTTTGGACTAAGGGTATTTCACCTCAATTGCTCTTACATTTTATTTTAGTTTAGCGCTCAGTTAAGATTCATAACAATAAATATACTAATTCCAAAAGAAAAAGAAAAGTCATTGTGCAATTCACTATCGATTGGTTCCAATTTAATATTCTGGTCGAAATATAAAGAAGAATACAAACCAATCTACGTCAACGTCTCTGAGTTGTAAAATAAAATAAAAAGAAGTCTTAAAAAGTGTTATTCTGGTCAAAATTGGAGCCGTGTGGTGTCAGCCAGAAGAAAGAGATTGATCAGAATTAAATACCTGGTTAATGTAGGAGTGAAGGAAGGACAAAACGTGATGACATAGTCTGTGGAGTTTGGACACAAGTTGTAGTTGTAGTCACTATTGTAGGAAATTGTGGTTGGACACAAGCTCTGGAAATTTTTCGAGTAAGGAGACGTCATGCAACTGTACTTCTGACACGGGTTAGCGCATGCGATTGGCCGTTCCTCCTCGTCCACTACCATAAGTTCATACGGACAAGCTTGGTTTAGGTTAAGAACATCGCAACTCACATTGGTGCATGTGTCGGTCACTGAAGTTATCTGCGGGACCACGGACAACGGAAGGTTGTAACCGTAGATGACGTTTACGCGGTACAAGTCAGTATTCTTGAGTTTAAAGTCGGCAAGAGTCGTAGTGGTTGGATAATTAGAGCACTCGATTTTCCCAGAGCCGCAGTCTCCGGTAGCGCATGAGAATTTCCCTGTGGAGTTCAGGGCGCAGAGCGTTCGACCCCATACCTTACCTGACCAGAACGATGGCGCCTCGATGGAACGGGCCTCTCCTTTCTTGAGAGCGAATCCACTGGTGGTGCTGACCGGACCCTTGGAGGTGAAGATTCCCGGCCACACGGTGTAGTCGCATTTGTTTTCTATGGTTATGTTCTTTGAAGTCACTCCTACCAAACAAACAAAATGGTAGAAAGTATAAATTTATCATAAAATCATTCAAGTAGGCTAAGTAGCTAACAAATCTTTGTATCTTACCCGAGACGAACAAAAGGGAAGCAATGAGAAAAATCAATGGCGATGGTTTAGTCATCATTGGCTTATGGAGGAAATTAAGAAAGAGGAGAAGATGAAAGATTTGCCATCATCTACACTTGAAAGTGGTAGTCGCCTTCCTGGTCCACTCTATCGTAATTGGTTTAAGATTTTCTGTGGTCAAGGAAGAAGTAACATAAAATATCAAAGTGATATCAAATGATGACTCAATGTATGATTTGACTTAAAAAATTATGACTCAATGATGATTTGGTTTTAAAAGATGATGACTTAATAATGACTTGGCTTAAACAAAATCACATTTTTTTATTATATATTATTGGTTCTTTCACATTTAACATTCTTTAATTACTCAAATTACCTAAATATTTATTACTTTCGAAAATTACACCACAAAATCATTTCGAAAATTTACAAAATATTTTCACGAACACAAGTTACACAACAACAAATATTTTTTTGAAAAATATAGTTTTATATGTGTTTGGTTCATACAAATAATTTGTGTGATTCATTACAAAAAATACATGTCCACTACTAAACATTTGTGTGCTTCATATTTTTATATGAACCAAACACATACAATATTTTTCACAAAGTCCAAAAATACTCTGTCAAAAAATCTCTTAATTTAAAATATTAAACTATACATAAGTTCCAAAGAAGTTAATGTATTATATTTGTGTGGTTCATATAAAAAAAATACAAATATGTTAAAGAATTATGATATTTTGTCATATAATTTTTGCACAAACTCCATAAATACTATTTCATATATTTATTATTTTTCATAATTATACTATACATATATAATAATACACGATTTCAAAAATAGATTTTGTAACAAATTCATATATTTCTATATATCAAATATATTGTTTACTCCTTAAATTTAGCTACATCACTTAACCAATATACCATATATATACATTACATAATTATCAATGTGTTTAAAAAAGAAAACAAATCATGCCTATTTTTACTTTAAATCTTCCTAAAAATCTTTTAAAAAATATTCCGCTAACAAATTTTATTTAATGCCGAAATTCTTGGTTATTTTTAATTTATTTTATTTCCTTATTCGTGATATAATTTGTAGATAAATATAAATTCGGAAAAATTGATATCATTATAGAGATATGATTAATATAACCAAATTATATATTTTCAAATTTAAAAATATAATATACGATTTTATATTTAAAATTGCATATCTTCATTCAATCATAGATATTTTAGTTTTCTATAATTTAGTCAATTCATTTATCCAATATATCATCCATATTCAGAACAATTTATAATGCTAATTAATTATAAATTTAAACAACCACTAAATCCTTACTATAGTTACTTTAACTTTCCTAAAATCTTGGCAAAAATATTTAGAGAATATCTGAATTTTATGAGGAGAATGAACGTTATTAACTTTTGTAATAATATTTTTGTATAAATAGACGTAAAGTTTTGGTCATAGAAAATCATCATCTCCTTATTCTCTAATGACTCAAAATAATTTAACAATTCTTTATCTTTTCCACAATAAACATAACTATAGGCNAGGCTTTCTCCCAACGGCTTGAATCCTAAAAAAAAAAAAAAAAAAAAATGGAGACTTTTTGTGTGGTCATTACCTTTTGTTGTTAATATAAAATTTAAGACTTGATAAAATAGGAGACTTGATAAAGTTACGTTTCATTTTCATATATTAAAAATTTGTAATATACAAATAAAAAGATTTTTAAACAAAATAAAAATATTATTTATCCGCGTTTCACGCGGGAAATCATCTAGTTGATGATTATAGTAGGACAACAAACTTTCTTCTCAAATAATCTTTAATGGTTTTCCCATCTTTTTTGGGTTTGCTCGTTATTGGCCAGCTTTATAATCCTTAAGTTGAATTTAATCAAGAGATGTTGGTTTTTATCTAGTTTTCAGCTAATTCGATTATGTCCCTGTTCTTTTGACAGCGACTGCGACTGAGGTGTTGTTCTTTTAGCAGTCGCAGGATCCTGTGATGGTCGCTGCGACTGATCGCAGCGATCCGCGACTGCAATTTTCATTCGCTTATAATTTTCATGCGATTGGAATATTTAGTCGCGAGTCGCGGTCGCTGCGACTGCCAAAAGAATACTAATACTTAATCACGGATCATTGTCGCAATCGCGAATCACAGTCGCGGTCGCTGCGACTGCCAAAGGAACAGGGCTATATATTACTTTCTTAAACCTTATAAAAGAAGAGTTTGAACGTGCATGTTCTTGTAACTCAGAACACTCGGTTGATTTTAATTAACAAAATAGAGAATTTCTTTGATCTCTTGAATTCTCCAGAAGAATTCTAGACCTCTAAGCAATATTGTTGTTGGCTTTCAAAAACCCATCAACTACGTGTTATTCATCTTTTCCCCTAACATTAGCTGATATCAGAGACAATCCGATTATGTCGGCATGCCTCCAAAGAATATTGATCAGCAGTTACATGAAGAGCTAGCAGGCTAATTAACATGGTGCATGAAGTCTTTTACTGCGTTCCAGCATGATCTCCAACACACGTAGAGTACTATCGCATCTCTCTTTGCGTACGGTGCTTCAACAATGACCACGTATTGGATCAGCACGGTTGACGAATTAATGACATTCAGACACGTGCATGAGGAGATACGTAAGCCTCTAGGGGCTGCACGATTTCGAGCACAAGCTCCGTGGTGGTGGAAGTAGGACAAGACACTTAAGAATCACCATCCCATAGCTATACACATCCCACTTATGGAAACTCCTCAACAGCTTTTGGAAAACACTTCAGGAGCAATAAACCCTATGCAGGGCGTGCCCAATGACTAAAAATTGTGGCATCTGCCTCACCCAAACCCAAAAAAAAAAAAAATTTAAAGCCCAAAATTTTATAAGTTTTAGATAGTGTGTATTAAAAAAAAAAGATTAGTATATTTTAACTATTTTATTTGTTTTGAGTATTATGTCTTAGTGTTTTCTAATTATTTTATTGATTTTGAGTACTCTATATTGTTTTGAATAATATTTTTTCTTATTTTAAACGTGTTGGCAAAAAAAAAAAATTATTAACAAAGGCCACGATTTTCAAGTTTGCCTCAACGTCTTCTGAGTCTAGGCACGGCATTGACCCTATGGTCTCTAGCATCGACATGATATACTCTCTTTCTTTGCGCAAATAAAGCCTAGCTAGACCAAATTAAATTTGAAATCTTGAGACAAAGACCTACCTCCATAAGTATATATGTTTTGTGGCTTTATATCAAAATGCACAATCCTCAATACACAACGGTTGTGGGTTTATAAATCCATATCTAGGGTTTAGCTTACTCTGAATGTACATCAATATATTTGGGTTTATGAATTCATATCTAGCTTTAGCTTCCCTCTTTAAAAAAAAAAGACTTTACATCAATGTATTTGGGTTTAAGAACTCATATTAAGATAGCTTTACATTTGTAAAGGAGGCTTCAACTATAAGTTCATAAATAATTGTCCGAAGTATTGTAGTGGACTTGGACTTAGGGCTCGACAAAAGTAAGCCCAACGGTCTTAATTTTGGAGCTTCTTTTACCCAAACGGGCTATTCCTTAAATTATCATCAATCTTTTTCATGTTTCTTTTCTCTACCTTTTTACAAACAAATTCTTTTTTTTTAAAAAAGCCTTATCAAATTAATGCAAAAACTTTCCGGAATTAGTCTATTGTTTTTATCAACTATTCCGGAATTTGTTTCTCTTTTTTAAGCTTTTGATAAATAAAACCAAAAAGAGACACAAACTTTCTGACAAAAGAGTTGAAAGTGTCGTGACTTGTGAGAGAAAAAGCCCATGACTTGAGGACCATCACCATGTGTACAATCATCATCATCATGGTCTTGATCATGACCCTCATCATCATCATCCTACGGACTAGATTTTCTCGTTGACTTAGATTTCATAAAGTGACGTTTAAGCATGGCAATGGACATGTGAATCCCTCACTTTTGCATCTGAATTTCCCTGCTACATTTATGAAAGTATAATTTACTATTTCTATATAAATAAGATTTTATTTCTATTCTAGAAAATTAAATCAGCCCCTGGATGGCATGACTTTTTTCAGCAATGTTTCAGAATTTTAGTGTTAGTTAAAGATCCTATCAACGTTTACAAGAAAATGGCAAAAAAATATGGTATATCTTACATTTTTTATTTATATATGTTCATTTAAAATAAATTCAACATTTACCAAGGTGTATAATAAATAAATATTCTGCACCGAGAGTCTGACTGAGACCATAGTCTTTCTGAAACTATTTAGATGTTAAAAACAAAAATTGCCTTTAATAAATCTATTATGTTTAAAGTATCAGTGAAGAACAAGAAAAAGAAAAGCTATAAATATATGTTGGAATATATACCTTCAACCTAGCATATTCATTTTTTAAAAAAATGAAGAGTATAAAAAATATATGTTTTAATTTTTGGATAAACTAAAAATATATGTTCATATCCAATTATTTGTAATATATGTTAATATCTGATTATTTATATATTTATATAATTTTAACGAATGTAAGTAATATTTTGGCTAATAGACCAAAGTAAGAATTTGAATTTGTGAATCAAAACATAATAATAAAACGAGTTGCATCATTTCAGCAGAGAAAAGGATATGGTGCCTGCTTAAATAGTTTCCATACTCTCTCAGATTTTAAATGTTGCAATGAAATTGTGTATACTATTTGCATTATTATAAGTTTATAACTGCTATTATGCTATAACTATGTATACATTTCCTTTACATGTGAATATGTGATGAAATAAATACTTTTGGGAACATAAACGAATTAATTAGTTGAGTTTTCTAAGAAGATGGATTAAAGAAGTTCCAAAGGTACAACAATGCCCTTTTTCTAATTCTGCTTATGGATGCAGATAAAAAGGGAATGCCCGTAAGATTGGAGCAACTTGATAAATTTTATTCATTAAACAAATAAAACTCTGATCTTTATATAGTACTCTATTCAATTTCATATAATTTAATTGTATCACACATGATGGTCTTAATGGTCTCGTACAACAATGTCTACACACGCCATTAAGACTCTACCCCTAATCAACTTTGGTTTATCGAGTTAAGGAAAGAGCATTTAGAAAAAACAGAAAGTTAATTAGATTTTTACTAATTTTTATATTGGTCGAATTATTTAAAGTGATCTTATGAAACAAGTAATGTTACATGAAATTTGGATAATTAGAAATTATAGATCGTTTTTCAAAACTACCATTTAACTTTTTTCAAATATATCATTTTTATGATTTAGAGTGCGTTTAGGGTTTTGGGGCTTAAAGTTTAGGACTGAAATTTTATAGGGTTAGAGTTTAGTGTTTAATAATTATTTGAGTTTAAGGTTTAAGATTTTAAGGTGTAGATTTCAAGAATTTTAGAGTCAAAACTTTTTTAAAATAGTAAAATTGCAATTTTTCAAAACTTTGAATCATAAGCCCTAAAACCCTATAAAACATTGTAAAACATTTTAAAATAGTAAAATTGCAATTTTACGACTTAGCAAAAATATCCTTTTGTAATTTTACAATTTATTGATGTAGTTTTAAAATGTAGATCTTAAAAATGTGGTAATTTAAAAAAGTGTAGTTTAAAAGTGGTAGTTTTGAAACTCTTCCAAATTGGTTTGTACATTAATTATAGCTATACACAAAACGAATTACACAAAAGATATTGAACATGTGTGGGGTAGATTAAATCCACAAGAAATCTCCATTTTAAGCTATTTAAGCAGATCACTTCCCACAACACAAAATCAAATCATAAAAGTGGAAAGATTGCTATAATCACTATAAAATCTTCGTAGTCTCACAGCCCGAAGATATAATTAAAAATCGTTGGTTTAGTTTAAATAATTAATCTAATCTTAGTTAGTTACGAGCAATATCTAGTTTTGGTAGTTTCCAGTGAGGAATGCATCGTAAGTAGAGTTTGGTAGGAGTGGGCAGATAATTAGGATTATATGCTTAGGGAATATCAAAGTGATTCTAATTTTTAAATTAGCCACTGAATCCTTTCACCAACAACTTATAGTGCTGGCTCATATATTATTATAACCATTTAAGTGTATATGAAGGAAGCACCAAATTGCCATGTGCATATGATGAGAATTAGTATTTAAACTTAATCTACTTGCCAAAACTTGCATACTTTGATTTGGGACTTGTGTTTCTTGACTTTTCTTTTTTTCCTTTTTAATCCATACACAAAAACATTATTCATGTTCCTAATAGTAATGGTTTGGTTCAACTTCTAACCAAAAATCTCATTGATTTTGCTAAATAATTGTTCTGAACCATCATCAAATGGATATTTATCTTGACTTTACATAATATGTCAAGATTTATAATTGTTGTAGTCTTGTAGATAATCTGAAATAACATTCCATATGAGCTACACATGTTATAGCTAGTCTTTGCATACACATATGTACATACTACACAATATATATATGCTATGTGCATCAGTGCATGCATGTAGTGTTTGATCGTCAAAATTAAAGGGAAAGAAACCTACAAATGAAATTAGTTAATTAATGATGATGAAACCATATATATTAAGTGGAATCATGTGCAGAAGAAATCAACTCAAATCGGATACTCGAACTTATCTTATAAGCAATCATACTATATGAGGTTAGTTTGATTGTTTTTGAAGTTAATTAGTAATACATGCATTACACTATTCCAATCAAAAATGAATTATGCTTCATGTGAATGTGTTCCCTTTCTGTTCACCATTTTCAGTACTTAATTAACAATTGTTTTCCATTACGTTTTATCTTTTTCTTTCATACTTGTGTGTTTACTCTATCTTTATTTTTTGGGTTCAATTGTTTACTCTATCTAAATACCTTTTTTGTTTGTTTTAAACCAATCTAACTACTTAATTAGCACATATACATCAACATTAATTATTCGTATACGATTGTACTTAATAGGGAGAATTCTATTTTATTTGTCACTTTGTTATAATTATAGTTTCTTGATCGATGAATGGATTTTACGTACATGAGGTCATAGATGATGCATGGCGTGATTGAGATGTGTGATCTGTACCGATTTGGGGACTAGAGGGTCAATGCAAAAAGTCAACTTGGAAAAGGCACATTACCAAAACAGAACAAGGTCCATGTTCAACTTCCTTAATTACCCTCTTTTTCACACATTCTCAAGTATCCAAAACACCTATATCAAGATCTTTAATTGGGAAATGAAACATATATTTACATAATCAAGTAGAAACAGATAAATATACGTTTGGACATAAATATACATGTTATATTAATATATATATTATAAACAAAAACAAAGATACAATATGCAATAATTTATATTTAGTGATCCAATAGATTTGTAACTCGCGATTGTATATTTGTATATATATTACCCAATGATACAATTAAGAGACATTGCGATTTATTTTCAGTCAACTCATTGTTCTACAATATATAAGTTTATTAAAAAAAAAAAGTAAAAAAATATTTATCATCATAAAATTTTCGGACTTAAGGTTGTTTTAAATCATTTTGAGATTCTACTATTTTTCCTCACATAAATCCGCACTAATCTTTAAAACTGATTAAATAATGCTTTCAATATATCAAATGTTCATAATAGTCAACCAATCCGATACCAATCTTCATCTTCTAGACTCATATATATTTAAAATCATAATACGAAAATCAAACTCTTATCTATAAATTAAACTTTCCACGACCGCACATCGAACAAATAATTTACCAGTATATTAAACGGGAATTTAAGATTACTAGATCATTTATAATTCTGATGATTACTATTTTATCAACAGTATTTAGGTACAAATTACCGAAAAAAACTATAGACCAAAATTCTGATTTCTTAACCGTAAAAATGATAATGTTGCTCATATTTTCTCTATCTTACAAGAGTATCATTTTAACCACTTTCACACAGTGTTGTTTTAAAAATATTGAAAATTCATTCATATATCTACAATTAAATCAAACAAATTGTGCTTATTTCCCGTTAAATTTGAAGATAAATTATGTACTTAATATAAAAATACATTCACGATTAAACATGATATTTAATTTGAAATAATAAATAAAATCTAAATGATACTTATTATCAAACCGGATGGAGTACAATATATTATAGCTAGAATGAAAAGAATCTTAAACACGCTTTGTAAGGAGAGTGTAGAAGATGATGGTGATGATATTCCCATGTGCAGCATATTCCTTGCTAACTTCTGAGGCCACAAGCTAATTTTCTACAAAATGATTAAAACTTATTAAAATCAATTTCAAAGATAAAGTTCAAACCCCACCTTATTCACAGCACATGCTTGAACAAACGCACGTGATCTGCCCCCTAAAAGTTTTCTAATTAGCACATCACACCACATCATCTTTCAAACGAATATATCAGTTTATATATGGTTTTGATTGAACAGAACCAAATCAATGAAAAGGCTAATTCCATACGTAAAATATGATTCTACGTTACGATATGAATTATTTATTTCATATATGGTGTCACCACGAAGCTAGCAGTAATTGAGTAGTTTTTTTATCATGTTCATGGTTGGAAATTTGTAAAACAAAGTTTATGAAAATAACATACTTTGAAATGTGCATGTTAATTCTAAAAATACCACTTAATGTTTTGTTTTGTTTTTTTTTTTTTCAAAATTTTTTTATTTTCGAAAAATACCATAATTTTTTTTTATCTTCCTAAATTACCACAAACATTGAAAATGATTTTAAGAGTTTATGATTTTATATTTTGGGTTTGGGTTTAGTAATATAGATTTAGGGCTAGGGTTTAGCTTTGATCATTTAAACTTTAGTCTTACCTTTTTTTTGAAAAACTAAAACTTTTAGTGGTAAATAAAACTTATGATGATATTTTTGAAACTTACACTTCAAATACGGTACCTTTTGGAATTACCCATTTTGTAATTCATAAACCAACATCTGGTTGAGAAGTGGTTGTATATGGTGTTTTGATTGTGCACCCCATCTTGTAATTAACTGGATTCCAGTTTTATGTTTTTTCTTTATAAAAAAGGTTACTTGAAAAAGCTATACTATGCATAATATCAAGGTTACATTATCTGTCATGCACATATATAGACAAGATTTAAGATAATTATTTGTACTTGGACTTGAAATATCCGGAAACAAAATTAACACTCTTCAATAAGTATTTCGTTTTAAATGATTATTATGAAGCTAAAAAAGAAAAAATTATTCTTTTGTAAGACCCACCAATCTCAGACCATGCAAGCTTTCTTCCAGTTCACCAATCCACTTTCTTCTTAAACCCACTATTAATTATACTTTTTGTTTTTCTTGGCCATTTAGGAATCTAGTTTCCTCTCTTATTTTACTTTTTCTTTGTAACTGATTTTTCTATCTAAATATTATATATATATTTGTATTAAAATAAAAATTCTGGTGGTCTATCTCTGACAAACCTCACATGCATATGTAAAGAGGCTCCAAAGACTTGAAGACCCACCCACATTATTTTGTCCACATGGATGTGTAAGGTAACCTTTTTTTATATATTTATTATTTTCTTTACTAATTATTAACTAATATTATCAGTAATTGTACCCTTTAATTTGTCTGTAAGACATTATTAAAAGTTGATACAATCACCATAGCTGACAAAAAGAAGTACAATCACCAGTATGATAATCAAATATACATAGATATAATACTATCATAGAATATAATATAGATATTTTTGAATTTTATCCTTGAATTAAAATAAGAATAATAAAAAGAGAGTTAAGTTTGGTCTGCGGTTTCATGTGCATCACTTTCATCAGAGATGCATAAAAAATAGATACCTCATTATTCCCAAGCAGATTTTTTTCAGTGCTCTGTCATAAATTTTTATTTATAATAATAAAAAAACTGAATTACATTCTCTTACATGTATAAATCTACGGATACACACGTATACATATGTACACGCATGTGTATGTACAATAATACATTACATTACCAATAATGTTTATATATGCTTCAAAAGCTTCCCCCATATAATTGTAGAGAGAGCTCTCTTGCCTTTAACAGCTCAAAGAACACACAACCAACAAAAAAAAAACTTCTTTTTTTTCTTTTTCTCTTCTCTTCTTTCTTCTTCAAGGAACCCTCCAAGTGAAGAGACACAGAGAAACTTAATATCTTGTCTGGTCATAACTTCACAAGTGACTTTACCTTTGTCTTAATGCTGAGTTCTTCATTGTCCTCTTGTCTCTTCTCCTTCTCCTTTTTCTATCTCTGAAACACAAAACAGAGGAGGAGAAGCCAAAAACTATAGAGGGTTTCAAGAATTGATATGAGTTGAAGAATCTCCAAAGTTTTCTAGAGCTGAAACCTTCTGAAACCAGAACTACAAGGAGACAAACAAGAAGAAGAAGAGGATGTCGGCGAAGCTTTTGTATAACTTGTCAGATGAGAATCCAAATCTGAACAAACATATTGGATGTATGAATGGGATCTTTCAAGTGTTTTACCGGCAACATTACCCGGCGAGACGTGTAGCTGTGGCCGGAGATGAGTTCAAGTCTTTGCCTTCAGGTAACACTTCTCTCTGTTTTAGTAGTTTTTGCTTGCAATGTCCTCTTCCAAACAAAACTTGGAAGAGAAAACGTTTTTGCAACACAAGACATTGTTTTTGTATTCTAGTTTCTGACTAAGATCCTAAATCTAAGGCTCAGGACCACAAAAAAAGATGAAAGAAACCAAAGCTCTAATAGCACATGACTTGTCTATAGAGGGTCATACTTTCTAATTCCATTTACTTACCCATTGGTGTATGTATCTATGCACAACTCTGTACTGGTCCACAAGCTAATTTTATTCGCAACTCTTTTTTGGCAGTTAAAGGCAAAACAGGTGACAATGTCGGTGATACCAACATTTCAACGGAGAACAAGGAAACGGTAAGAATCTGTAACCAGTAGAGAAATGATAAATTTCCCAGAAAGAAGAATGGATGTAAAAATGTGAATTTTTTACTGAAATTGCAGGACAAGAGTAACAAGAAGAAGAAGGCTGCAAAGGAGAAACAGAGGGGAGTCTCCTCTGATTCGTCCTCAAGGTTGTCGTTTTCTTCTTCACCATGCTCCTCCAGCTTCTCATCTGCAGATATCAGCACCACGACTTCTCAGTTTGAGCAACCTGGCTTGATCCAAACGAATAAAGGTGAGAATCCGGTAAGAGAACAGACTAACGGGTCGCCAAGGTGGGGCGGGTTGATGATGTCAAGTGATTTAAAACAGCTGGTGAAAAGCTCCATTCATAAGGAGACTAGAACCAGAGATGAAGTTGCCTTGTCTCAGCAGACTAAATCAGCCAGAGCTAATGCGTCTCTTCTCAAAGAATCATCACCATCTCGGAATTCTAACGAATGGAGCGAGGGACGCAGAGTAGTGAAGCTGAAAGACAGTCCTCGGTTCTCTTACGATGAGAGGGAGACGAGAAAGACAGGCGCTAAGTTGAAAGAGGCACCGAGGTTGTCGTTAGACAGTAGATCCATTTCCTTTAGGAGCGCAAGATCTAGTTCTTCAACAGAGCCGCAAGAGCTTGCAACGGGTCACAGAAGAACAACATCGAGTGTTGTTGCCAAACTAATGGGTCTTGAAGTCATTCCCGATGAGCCTGTGACTGATCAGAACAGAGAGAACCGCTTTTGCGACTCCCCAAGGCCAACTTCCCGAGTGGAAGCAGATCTACAAAGATCAAGAAGTTCTGATCCAATCAAGAAGATGATGCCTCCTAAGTTTCCTATGAAATCAGGTCCATGGACGCAAGTGGATGGTGGTGCCAAGAACCAAGTCAAAGCAACCGATGCTGCTACAACGCTGACAGTTTATGGTGAGATACAGAAGCGGCTTTCACAGCTCGAGTTCAAAAAGTCCGAGAAAGATCTCAGAGCTCTAAAGCAGATACTCGAAGCAATGGAGAAGACACAGCACTTGATAAGCAAAGATGAGGACGACAACACTCTGAGTTCAACCAACTATATGCCGAGAAATGATCAGCCAATTCCATCTGCAACAACAAGCCCATCGTCCAAGAACTTCAGATCTTCCTCTATCGTAGCTATGAAAACAGCGATGGCTCCAGTCTTCAAAGAGACAGGAAATTCTGGCTCCCCCTCTTTCTCCCCGCGGAATGTTGCTTTACCAAATGTCAAGGTTGGAAACCTGAGGCAAACCCAGAAAGTCATTCCGAGGAAACAGAGCGCCATGGATGTGACCCCAAGGCCAGGATTCTACAAGGTCCAGACAGATTCCGCAGCAAAAAACACTAGTACTAGACAATCCCAACAGAAAGGCGACATGGCCAAGTCAGGCAAGAGCCAGAAGCCTAGTGTCAGCCCAAGAACACCGCCAAAGAAGCTCGGGTTCGAGAAGCAGTCTCGACCAACATCTCCAAAACCAGAGCCTAATAAGATCCAGAGACAACAATTCAGTAGGCAACAGAGAGAGTCAGCCTCTCCAAGAAGAAAACCGGGGACCAGATCTCGCAACCCACAGCAATCTGAAGACCGTTTAAGTGACGAAAGCAGTGACCTGAGAAGTCTTAGATCAGATAGCAACGTAAGCTTGGCCTCCAACCTTGACACGGAGGTTACAAGCAGATATATGTATGAGAGGAACAACGACATCATGGAGCAGCACACACCAAAACAAAGGGTACAAAACTTTTCACTTCTCAAGTTATTCACTAGTACCCGTTTCACTGGATCTAATTTGTTTATCAATGCAGAGTCCAGAGTTGGGAATGAAGTTACCAAAACCTCTGAAAGTTACGGTAGAGCAGCCCAGTCCTGTTTCAGTTCTCGATCTAGCCTTCGACGAAGATGACTCACCCTCCCCTGTGAGGAAGATATCCATTGCCTTCAAAGGTGAGTCACAAAGAAATTAAAAAAAAAAAATAAATAAATAAATTAGATTCATATCAAATTAAATATGATCGATTCAACCAACTTACAAGTTCTGTTATCAAACTCGTTACATTTACAATATATCCAAATTAGATATCAAGTCTGGACATGTTAAAAGTTCTCACGTTTACTATTTCTCTTGCCACAGAGGATGATAATCAAAATTCTCAAGAGCCCCAATGGATGAACAAGCACAGCAACTTATGTCGATCGATCGTGTGGCCTGACAGTGATGATAGTCTAAAGCAGGCTGATGCTGGCTACGCCCAAGAAGGTGCTGAATTTAAAAATGATGACCACGAGTACATCTCAGAGATACTATTTGCATCAGGGCTTCTAAGAGATATTGACTACAGTATGATAAGCCTTCAGCTGCACCAAGCACACCTGCCGATCAATCCAAGCCTTTACTTTGTCCTGGAACAGAACAAGACAAGCAATGTGACTCAGCAGGACAACGAACACAAAGCCAGGGGATTTGGACAACAACAGACGACACAACTGACAGAGAGAATCAAGAGGAAGCTTGTATTTGACACCATCAACGAGATCTTAGCTCACAGATTCGCTGCAGAAGGGTGTACCAAGCAACAATCCATCAAATCATCAATCAGTCTGCTAGGGACAACCGAGAAAAGTTCAAGAGGAAAGGAACTTCTGCAAACTCTGTGTTCAGAGCTCGATCGCTTACAAGATAACTCAAACTGTATCTTGGATGCGGACAATGAAGACCTCATTTGGGAGGACCTGCAAAGCCAAGGCATGAACTGGAAGGAGATTGAAGGAGAGACACCAGGGTTAGTGTTAGAAATTGAGAGGCTAATCTTCAAGGATTTGATTAGTGAAGTTGTGACAAGCGAGGTTGCAGCTTTTCCAGGAAAGCTCAGTGGGCAACCCAGGCAGCTTTTCCATTGCTAATATTCCTAATTAATCATCAATTAGTATTGTAAATGAGGAACCTAATCATCCATTTTACAGAGTTTACATTTGGTTTCTTGGTTATCTGGACCGTTGCTTATGTTCTCTCCTTAATTATTTATGTAAAGACTCAACTCAAGGTAAAGCCCAATCATTTCACTTCTCATCCAACAATTGTGAATCAAGTTAAGAGTTACTAACTTGCCACATCTACAAGAAAATCATTTTTCACTTGAAATCAGGATATTGTAATTCCAAAAAAAAAAAGAATGTTTCAACAGCAAATGATGCTAAAGACCAACACCCTTCCCTTCTCATCCTCCAGTAGTTTGAGTCAGTAAAAAATCTCTTTCCCTAAAAGCTCATGTATTCAATTGCAACCTATCACTAAACTCAAGATGCAAAGATATCTTGGCTATAAATTCTATATGACAGAATACCTATTTTACATCTGTGTCAATCTTTTCTTCGCGTTCTACCTTCTTCTCCCTCTTGTCTCCATCATCTTGAAACCAACCCCTTTCCTCTAAGGTTTGATTTATCGTCCAACACCTAGAGGCCTTTCGAGTCCCAATCTTGAAACGGAGCAAAGCTCGTTGTGTTCTTGCACCATCATCCTTTTTCTCTACATCCTCTGTTTCAGCTAATTTGTTCTTCCCGTTGATCTTATCAGCTAGAGCAAACACCTCAGCTGTTGGAATGTGATGGCTCTTGCTCATATGCTTCCCAGGAACATGGTTGATGTTAGCTTCTACAGTTGTAAGCTCCGCGGGGCAAAACACAGGTGCCACGTTCCTCTCTCCAACCCAAAGAGGTGCAGCAAGAAATGGATTACCTTCCGGCTCCTCTGTTGGTTTCTGTACATCCTTTTGATCCATGGACTTCTGAACATTTAACCTATCAGCATCAACAGACTGCTGCACGCTTGAAAAAGACGGTCCATTTTGTTTACTTTGCACATCCCCTTCTGCTTTGTCAACATTAGTATCCTCCGACATGTTAGGCACCTTGGTTTCAGGAAATGCAGGAAGCCAAACAGGGATATGTTCATCTGGTGGCTCAACTCCAATCTCATAGAAGCTAGGAGCTGGTCTTTTCCCTTTAGTGAAAGGGAAACGAGGAAGTGCATAAACGAACGGCATTTCCTCCGCTTCTCCTGTATATCGAATAATATCCTTGACTACACCAGAATCAGCAAGACAACGCTCAACATCGGGAGCTCCATCAAAACCCAATCCAGACCCCAAATCCTCAAGTGCTTGAACAATGTCCAAAGCATTACCTTCTACTCGACCAGCAACATTAGCATAAAACTGCGCAGTCTTCCCAACGTTCTGAATATATTGTATCATTACATCGGTTAGCGTTTCAAGAGCAGACTCGTGAAAAGAACTGAACCTCAGACCTTCACGTCCCTGTGAATCCGGAAAAGTACTGATCTCAACACTCTCGCATATCTGCGCCACGGCCATTCTAGCCACGGCGTAGGCGAAATCATTGCCACGAAAAAGATTTCTTTGGCGACTTCCACCCTCCCTTCCTCCATTGGTCATATTCAACCCTTCTTACAACTTTACACAACGTAACATGTAGAACCATCTCTTGAATCAACCCAACAAAAAGTGCATTCCTTTAACACCAAAAATGTATTTAACTATCCCACAGAGTTCTCATCTCAGTACCTGAAACATCAGAAATCAACATTGAGCTGAAACAAGAATTTGAACCAAGGACGTACCAAATAAAACCCATTTACCCAAGAAACAAGTCGAAATTAAACTTAAATAACGATCAATTCTTTTCCAAGCAAAACCCTAGAAAATCAATCGATTCAATTCCACTTCATGACAAAAGAGCAAACCAAATCAAACGAATCCAATCAAAGAGAGTTTAAATTGCTTACCGGAGAAGAAGACTTCTCCATTGCTAAAACCCAGGAAGAAGAAGGACCCAGGTAAAAACTCCGGTAGCCACCGACGAGGGAAGACGGAGGAAAAAAAAACCCTAATAGAAGCGAAATTACGAGAAATTATAACAATCGAAGAGGGAAGGCGCTAAAATCTAGGCTTACGGAAGCGATTAAACCCAGCTTAAACCCCCTGGATCGAGAGAGATATGGAATGTGTTGAGAAATTTGGTCGTAATTTATAAGCGGAAGCAGATGGGGGAGTACAATAGAGAGGGGAATGATAATTTCACGACCGGAGCAGATAGAGATCTGGTGACAATGCTCCGCTCTTTTGACACGTGTCTTTACGTTTTTTTCATCAATTGTTTTTGTTCTTTTCTAAACATCTGAATAATTAAGGAGGAACCAAGTACATAAACAAAGGTGTTGGAACAAAAGGAAGTCCACCGGAAACTACAACAAAAAAGAAAATCGAAGCCATCCTAAAATTCTAATAATACACAACTACCGAAGGACATCTATACTCGAAACAATCAAGAACCAAAGAAACCGAAGAATTAGAAAGCAAAGATTGCAACACCCCAGGTTGGGTTCACCGCACAATGACCGTGGAGAGATCAGTCCTATACGTTCAACTTCATAAGAAACCGGCAGAGGAAAACCCTAAAATAGTTACCTACAGATCTTCATCCACTCCATCGCCAAACCTCTTTTTATTACTCTGCCCAAAAGCACAACGACTGAGGGAACAATGATGTCAGAAACCTAAACCTATCCAAAATGTTGCATGAACGAATTCCAGACTCACTGGCAACTTGAAACTCTTGTTTGAAAGAATCTAGAAGAAATCCTCAAAATAAAGGTGCATGCACGAAATAGGTCAAGCTGAAGCATAGATAAAACAAAATCGGAGAATCAAATCAACTGACAGGGTCACCAGACCACAGAAGTCCGTAGCTACCTCGAGACCAAGATAATCAGAGGAAGAGAGAAGAATCAATTTCACCAAAAATCTCAATCCAAATCGAACGAAATCAAACTCCGATTCCACAAAATCTCTGAGCCTAAACATAGAACGAAAGAAAAGAGACAAAGTTTGATCGGTGTTGGCAATTAGAGACCACCGGACAGTGTCCAAAAGAGCAAAACAGACGGAGAAATTTTCTCTCTCTAAAAGGGAATTAAGAGAGAAGGCATAACGATTTTTAGATCATGTGTGCTATCTGATCAAGTGTCTTTCCTTTCTAAATTAACTTTTTGACTATTTATAATATAATTTTTTGTTATGAATCAATCTGAACTTTCATGACATAGGCTCTGATTGTAAATCCTCGTGATAGCTAGATGTTTAACTCTTCTTGTACGGATAAACGGATAAACAAACGATTGAAATGGATGATTGAAATTAAGTGATTAAAAGAGTTGTTTTGAAGTTCAAACCAAGTGATAACAAATGGTTATAAGAGTTGGTTTAAAGTTGAAATGAGATTACTGTGAACCTAGAGAGGGGAGGTTACATACATTTTGTTTTAAGAAGTTAAAAATTACAATTTTTTAATATATAGATGCATTTATATTATTTTATTATTAAATATTTTAAAATGCAACTAGATTTTTTTAATGTATCTTTCTGTCAGATTTTTTTTTTTCCTTAAACTATAACTTTGTTATTTTAATAATTTTTTAATTTTTTTTTTAATTATTTATTACTACTCAATCAATTTTTTAAACGTTCGTTTCATTTCGGATAATCTTATTTTTTTATCATTTCTTAATACATGCTGGTTAAATCTCTTATCATCTTGTTTAAACCGAGTTATCAATCAGTCCCAGTTATTTTGATTGAACTGATTTTATTACTTACATTCCAGTTATCCAATAGCAATTACATAATCCAATATGTCTTTGCTATAATTTTTAATTAAAGGAGAATTCTCTACTTCACAACTCTGTATATTGAACTCTAATGTCACTTGATCCTCCATGTCCTTGGAACCATTCGGCTTGAACACTCTATATTTAGCATCTTTTAAAGACAAGCTTTCTAGCTGGCTCAAAAAGTCTGAAATTGTTATCACAACATAGACATCCAAATACAATATGTTTTAAATTCCCATTCTTTCAACAAATAAAAATTGTCTTTTAGTTATACTCTTAGCTAAAAAATATCGACAAAATGTTTGTATAAAATGTTAGAACGCTTCATGGGATTTTTAATAGTAGCCATTTTCGCTAAAATTCCAAAAGTCTAAATGGCAAAATATAACGACTTAGAACACGTCCGGTAGTGATTTTTGTGGGTGTCTCACACGTTTTGAGGCAAAAAATGAAGAAAAAAAAAAACAGAATGGAGAGTCACGGGTCTTACTTCAAACCCTGAAGACTCTTCTAAGACCCGTCACGTGGCGGGTCCTGATTGGATGCATATTTTTTTGTTTTAACCTGTTTTTAATTTCGGAAAAAACATTTATTTTTTTTTTAAAAAACAACAAGTTTATATAAACACTTTTTACTTTTTCGAATAAAAAATGAAAAATTTACAAAAAACGAAAAAAATTACAAAAACAGAAAAGATACAAAAAAATTACCAAAACGAAATTTTTTTTACAAAACAACGGAAAAATAAGTCTTATTTTGGATGAATAATTAATTAGACTAAATTTAAATTAAAAAAAAAACATTTTTACTACAAATTATAATTTTAATGGTTTAGACACCATAGATGAGTATGTCCATTGGAAAGATGTTTTGGTAATATATTGTTAGTGGCGTGATTAGATTAAATTATTATTAGTTTTAGTACTAGTTTAATCTTTAGACACTTAGAGCATGATTAATGGGGGAGCATGACTGAATCTTTGGGGGAGCATATGTATTAA
>OVAF01000617.1:0-35470 GCA_900406245.1 Odontarrhena argentea | reverse complement strand
CCAAAGCGGACAATATCATACTAATCGGGAGTTTGGACGGGCTTGGAAAGCCCTACATGTGGTATCAGAGCCAGGTTAGGGGCGTAGAGTAGATGACTGGATGTTACATGTGGGAGGAGGAGCCCTCAAAGTAGTCCGGCGTTTCATGGGATACCGGTGTCTCGTGTCGAAAGTCTTCCTGACTATGCAGGAGGTCAGGTTGCGGGTTTCGTTGGTGATTACGGCGGTACGAGATAGGTGTCAAGATGTTTCGTTGGAGGGGAGGCCAAGGAGTTGATGCGGTCCTTGGCTTGAGGGGAGGATTGTTGGGATATCAATCCAAGTCCCACATTGGAAGTTTAGACAAGGAGTATCTAATATATAAGTCATAAGAAACTCCACTTAGTATGAGGCCTTTTGGGAAGGAACCCAATAAGAAAACCGTGCGGGCTTTTCTCCACCTGAGCCCAAAGCGGACAATATCATACTAATCGGGAGTTTGGACGGGCTTGGAAAGCCCTACAATTCAAATTCTATCAAAATGAGTTGAAGCAATTGGAAGTTTTCCTAGGATCAATGGAAGTCTTATATGGACTAAACTAAAGTTGACTAACTTGTCTTTGAATAGTATGAAAATTAAGAATAAGTGCATTGGTTGCTAATGGTGCAGGAGGATTTAACCAACCAATCATGTGTGGTGGTGAACCAAGAGCAATGCTTAAGAAAGATCGTGGCAAAGCCGATTCTCCCATTTACACTATGCAGATTTGCATTCCTAAGCACGGTCTGTTTTATAAATTCAAAACCAAAGCATTATTATGTGCTCAAGTAGTCATTTTTATTATTTGACATTTTTGTTGTTCGTATGAATCATTTTCAGCTGTGAATTTGATATTCTCGTTCACCAATGGTGTCGATTGGGACGGTCCATACAAACTTCAGTTCCAAGTCCCCAAGCAATGGCAAAACAAACCTATGGTGTTCTTCAACGAGGTACACAACGATTTTCTCTATTTTAATTGATGATGACTTATAGTGTCATCATTTGAATATTTTATCAATCGGTGCAAAAAGGGTCTAGCGACTGAGTTGAGCCAAGATGGAGCCTGCGAGAGAGCGATATTTCCTGACTCAAACGTGGTTGCCACACGGTGCACCATGATTGCCAACTTGACGGTCGAAGGAGTAAGTATCTCACCAACTATACATTACAAAATCATTTGTTAGATATTTCCTTTTCTTTATTATATTCAAGTTTTTTAAATTAAACTTCAGGGAGATAGATGCAATCTGGATCTGGTACCTGGGTGCATGGATACAAATTCAGAACATTTCAACCCGTTGGCTAATGTTGATGATGGCTCTTGTCCCCTCGATTTATCAGATTCTGATGAATAAAGCTAATATTCTTCTGTAAATATATACACACATATATGTTAATATATCAATATTTTTATACGATAAATGTTACTTGTTGAACTTAAA
This sequence comes from Odontarrhena argentea, assembly GCA_900406245.1. Classification (NCBI taxonomy): domain Eukaryota; kingdom Viridiplantae; phylum Streptophyta; class Magnoliopsida; order Brassicales; family Brassicaceae; genus Odontarrhena; species Odontarrhena argentea. The sequence continues at coordinate 34,006 of OVAF01000617.1, read as the reverse complement.
TCAGTTTAATGATATAAGAGATAGATTCGCAATTAAAATATTTGATAATCTCTTAGCCACCGAACATTATAGATGTTCACATGTTAATCTATCTAGTTGAACTAACATATATAAAGACTATTATCATATTTGGATAATTTTCTCAACAATAAAAAAGAGACGCAAAATAAAAAAATCATGATCTATTGCTTTCTCCTGGGACCAAACTATTTATGACCATGGATCGGTGTACCTGTCCGACTGTCCCGTTAACTTCATACGAAACCCATCCTGACCTACCAATGTCAAACAAAAAACACGTTTCACCCAACATACTGAAGAATTGTACACCAAAATTCAGTGACCGGTTTTCAAATCTGTGGATTTAGGCTATAATATAGGTCCAATTCGGAAGACAAGTGAACTAAGCAAAAGATTTAGGTACCTAATTTTCTTTTTTCTTTAAGGTAAGAGTTATATCTTATCATAATAATATGTGGTGAGGTTCTTTTGGGCTTATGTAAAACAAGGTGATTAACCTGAAAGCTCTTTCTTGCAATCCAAATGCTAGCTTGAGTCTTGAGATCCCTTTTCTTGAATCTTTTTACATAAATCCGAAAGAACTTCACTATATAGTATGAAAATGTTCTGGGAGAGAGGATCTGCTTGACGAATTTGTAGTTTCCACTAAAAAAAAATTATTGTTCAAAAGTATTTTCATACAGTTTTAGACCTTTTAAAGTTGAATGTTATTCAGATTTCAGGCCACCATTTTCATTGGACCATCCAAAGTTCCCATCAATGAGAAATTTGCGCAATAGACGATTACACAAACTAATGGAAAAAAAAAGTTATTTCATAGGTTTTAAGTGAAAAATAATTTTCTGTTAAATGATTAACTGATTGCTGACCTAAAAACAAAAAAAACATATCTAAATACATTTTTCTTTCAGTCTATAGTAAAAATTGAAACAACAAATTTACATGGTAGACGTTTTGATGACGTTTGTAAAGCCTATCTATGTATATTGGATAGGCATACCTACAAGTCCTAACATTGAATTGAATGAAATAGTTGAACCAAGACCATAAGAAACTCCTATGGTAACTTCACAAATGGCGTACACATTTTAGTTAGGTTCAACTAACTGTATTAAACAAAATATGTTCACTTTGAATAATAAAAACAAAATTAATTGACAAGAGAGTCTTTCGAGATCAAACTAAAACCGGTCCCTAAGTACTGTTTCTTGCTCATCATCTCCTCGTACTTCCCGGCCAATGAGTCGAAGAGAAAGCCAGCTCCAAGTCCAGCCGCAAGATCGATCGTGTAGTGTCCTCGAGTACTGAGCAGCCTGATCGATTGTAATACATTGAGGAAGTCGAAAACCATTGCAAGTCTAAACCGCTGCATTCTCCTCATGTCCAATGACGCAATCATGGAGCCAGCGACGTGGCCCGAGAAGAAAAGGAAGAACGAGACGTTTCCCACTGGAAAATCGACTCCAGATCCTAAAAACTCCTGTAGATCAAACAAAGAGTACAATAATTAGATTTAAGTGTTTCTTCTTTTTTTCTTTAGATTGGATATGTTAAAAGTGTAAACAAGACGTGACATAGAAATCCATGTGAATATGTAACTTCACGGAAAAGGAAAAAAAAAAGGCACAAAATGAGTGACTAGAACCGTGCAACGTATATGATTTATGTCAAGTCAATCAATTTGTGCAACATTGTATATTTTTGGAAGATGGAAATAAGTTGGGTAACAAACGAAAACAAAACAGTAATGCATGCCTAATCATCATTTAGCCAAAAGAGCCTCCCGCAAGTTAAAGAAGTAAATACAATCCACTACAAATTACTCTCCTGAAGGTCGGTCGAGTCCAAACGGACCATGTGGAAGAGTTTAATACTAAAAGCACTTAAAATATAATTTAATCTGACCACTTATATACTTTTTAAAACCACTTAGTGATTAATCATAATTAAAAATAGCAGAAAACGACTTGAATCAAGTAAAATTCAATTTTGTTTTGTAATTTGGATCTTTGTTTTTTAATTTAAAAGTAATAATATGTTGATCTGGTCTGGATCCGGATTTTAAATAGAAAAAAAAAAAAGTATATGTATAGTATATAGATGATTGCATAATAATATATTTAAGAACTGATTTATATTTATATATATATATATATTTTTTTTTTTGGCACCATTTAAATATCATTTTAAAAATACAAGGATGGAATACGATTTTAATATATAAAGCCGGCATGAACTTGCTAAATGTGCGATTTATGAAATTAAATTTGAAAAATATATATTACACTCTATTAATAATTTTAGTATATATAAAAAATATGGATATACTTATATCACAACTAGCCGACCTATTAACCGAATTCATGTATATTATAGGCTAGACTAAGGAACTCGATGCCGATTGCGATTGTGTTTTTTTTTTTTTTTTTCCAAAATGGACTTACAATTGTCACACTAGACTACGATTTCTTCTTCCTTAGTATGTAAATTAACATTTCATATTTTTATAATTTATATCTTTGGCGATATCCCAAGTCACATGTTCAAATTGTAAGATTTCTTATACTGATCAATCAAACAACTCGACTGTACAACTCTAACTTGGCAAGGAACATGACTAAATCATTTTTTTTTTGTAAAGAGATGGAGGAGTGTGGAACCTGAGGGAGAGGAAGCTGAGTAGAGTAACCAAGAATGCCACGACAAGTGAACATGAAACAAGCCGCTATGGTTGGTCTTGGTCTTCCTTCCATTAACCATGTCCATACTATATACGTTGTCTGCATCGCCACGAACACCTGTCCCCACACCACCATCCCACACCCAACTTTAATAAATACATTAAAACCAATTTTCAAACAGTTTAAAGTACAAACTAAAGCTCTGTAAATTTAGCCAATCTCTTTTGTGTTGCATGTGCTCGTGTCTTCAACTCACTGCCATATGTCTTTTCTCATTGGGTTTAAATTAGTTAAAGCGATCTAATAATACTATTATATTGCACTACGCCGTTGTTTACAAACAAACAAAACAGTTGTTAAAAAGAAGATTACATTAAATACATTTTCGTCTACTAATCAATCTACTAATTCTTTTTGCCACACTCTTTAGCAAAATTGACTGATAATTACCGTTTTTTTCCAGCTGGAGAATTAAATTAAATAAAGAAAAAGATCTATACGAGATTTGTTTTCCATCACTACCCCACTTTCCTCATTTGACTATTTCAATAATAATATTTATTTTATTTGATTTTAAATGTTAGGTGAGACATGCATGAAGGAATTGAAGGATAATCATTAAATGTTATTATTAGTTTTCACCTAAGATATATAGTTAAATACGAGACATTAAACTTACCGTGTTTAAAGCGGCTAACACGGTATTAAGATCCGGTGACTTAGCCAACACGCGATGCAATGAGCGCGTGGCCACAAACCCTATATCGAACGGTTCAGATTTATCGGGAACCATCTGGAGCGTGTACTCCACGCCAGTGAAGAACAACACCCCGACCGCGAACAAGCAAGGTATCCAATGATGTCTCACCACGTAGACGAAATCACGCGCCGTCCAAGTCATGCAGGACGCCGTGTTCCCTCCGTTAACGTACCCGTTGGTATCGCCGTCATTTTTCTTCTCCATTTGTTGGGACTGTAACGATCCGTTGACGCCGTTAGTGTGTCTGCCGTTAAGAGAGTTGGTGGATCTACGGCGGAGAGGGACGACGGTTTTAGTTGACATGACCGTTACCGTTAGAGTTAACGGAGAAGGACATTACGAGGGTTTTAATGAGGAGACGACGGGGGTTATATAATGGGAGGAAGGAGTATTGAGAGAGGCGGAGAAATCGATAGGAGAAGAGTATTGGGCTCACAAAACTTATTAATTCATACCAAAACGATGAATTAGAGAGCTATTAGAGCTTTTTGAGAGCGACATTTAAGCTTATTTTACGCGACCCTTTATTTTTTTTTCTTTGTTGGGCTTTACTTTGTGTACCGACAATGTTTATACTAAGATAAAGAGTACAAGATTCTCATTGTTTTTTATCACATAACATATAAATAATACATTGGTGGTGCATGTATTAAACTATGAGTAATGTGTGTATACAACTTGGGTTCAGGATTATGGAGAATATCTAAAGATTTTGGTGCTTAATTCGTTGAATGCCAAGAGAATTTATACCTACCAATTGGCAATAATATATTTTGTATTTTCACATTTATGTTCGAGAGGGCCTTCCTCCCTCTAACCATGTCTTGAACATCAATTCTATGTCAGAATAACATGGCCATGGCAATCACCAAAACCATAAAAATAGAATTGTCCTTTCAATATCTTTCCCAAAACTCAAGTCATACGTAATATAGATCAACATAATAGAGCCACTTTAAAAAAAAAAAAAAAAAAAAAAAAACATAATAGAGCCATGTTTATTTAGATGGTTTGAGTTATTGATTTAATCGAGATTATCCAAAAATTAATTTGTTATTTGTTAAGTGTGGAAAAGATAATTTAGGGTACTAGAACTGCAAATGGAGCTCTTAAGAGGATGATATTGGTTATAAACAACAGAGTGATCAATGGAGGATGATTTATCAACCGAATTATCTTGTTCCTCCATCCAAACATAGCTTATTTGTTTTAGCCTTGTTGTTCCGGATCGTCTACATATCGACTTCAATATAAACCAATTTTTTTTTCTTCTAAAAATTATTAAGAGATTGTAGGTCCACTCCCAACATTTTATATGATCTATTCTCAAATATCATTTAAACTATCAACCTCTAAACCTTGCTTGAAAATACTTTGAAATCTTTCATCTATCAACTACGGTATATTTTTTTAGCGGTACCGAGGTTAGTCCATTGCTTCATGCAGTGTATTTGTCTTTTGAGTTGAATACATTTTTGTCAGACNTTTTGGTTTTTTTTTTTTTTTTTTTTTTTTTTGTAACCGTCTGGATATTTTTCTTATGGACATAAATTATGCTTTATTTGTTTATATTAACTTAAACACTATTCAGTGGGGTTGGCTGCATACTAGTTTCTAAGAGAAGTTAATTGTTTTTGTCATTTGTCTCTAAGGCCGTTTTGTTATGACTTGTGGGCTATCAAATTGGTAGGCGAAAAACTATCCCCGACAAATTTTCTTAAGCATAAATCTTATTTCACACCTTTTCAGTTAAAAAATAACAAAGTTTTCATATAGTCGATATTGTTAATCAGAATTATATAGTATTCTATCTCCATTTCGAAGCATATATCACTTTGTCATTGGTTACGTACGTACTGACGTACATGTTTTGTCACACCATTCTGTAAGATTTCCGAAGGGTTTTCTTTGTTGTAACAAAATTTTGAAATGGTTTTTGTTCATTTTATATGATTTTTCAAGTTTCTCTGCAAAAATTACACTATATGATGTTTTCTGATGATTGTTTGTATTTCAAAAAATTGATTATGGGTTAAAAGTTTTAGTTATATATTTAAATTATTCTCTCTTTAAACTGTGAAATTGTATAATAATTTTTAACACTTTTCCATTCCTGCGTTTTGAACTAAAACGTCCAATACAGTACATATATAGTTAACCTAATTTATCTCATAATCCTATACATGTGAAATATAAATCCAGCCGAGGTGGTGATTATGTATTTCTTTGCACCTAATTAGACGTGTCCGCCTATTAATTGGTCGATCGAGTCTTAATTTGGGAATAGTCTATGACAGGTGACAACCATGAGGATGGTCTATGACAAGTGACAACAATGAGGGTGAATATTATACTGTGAGTAGGAGATTATTTTTTGAATTTTCTGGTAACTAGTGGAAAATTTTATGGACTTTTCGTTTAGTTTTTTAAACAACATTAAACTCAACGTACAGATAATTTTCTTAAATTAGGATGACATGCATTTTAATACGGAGAGAGAGAAAAAAAAATCTTAGATATGGAACATAAAGTGAATTATTATTTTTTTGGTCGGAACGTTATTTATTTAACTAATCATCTTATTAAATAAAATTGAACGCGTTTAATGTGGGATCGACACGTGGCATAATTATAACTCATGAGATCGTACCACGTGTAATATTTTCAACAACATTTTGACCAGAAAAAATTAATAAAAGTCAACATAAAAAGGAAAAGGTAATTCAAAGTCAACATAAATAATAATTAAAAAAAAGATTGTCATTCTTTGTTAATATGAAAAAAAGGAAATTTACTATTTTATGCATAATTTTTGTGAGTTTAAAAAGTTTAATCATAAAGTGTAGAATCTTATTTGACATAATTATACGAGTTGTCAATTTCAAATCTAATTTATTTACATCAATAAAATTTAATAAATATATAATTTGTTATATAATATGTTTTGAATAGGATTTGTTATTCTTATAAGTTTTAAATATTTCCACGGGTTGTAGTTTTGAATCCAATTATATATATCAAAATTATACGGGTGTCAATTTCAAAATTTAATATATTTATATCCATTCATTATGTGTTTTAAATTATTCACCCGCATGTTAATGCGGATCCTAAACTAGTATAAAATAATAGAGGATGAGGAAAATAATTTGACAAGCTAAAAAAATCTATCTCAAATCTAGTCCAATATATGTAAGAGAAAAAATATTTTACAAATTATTACGTTGTTTTAGTATAATAAATTTTGATACCAAACCAAAAGTCTTCCATATTATAAGATAACTTAATCCAATCAACTATAAATCATTATCATGCATGCTAAATATCTTGGAACAGTTGCACTTTATAATTTAATGAGATATTTTTCATATTAATCTACATTAATCTTATAGATTTGAATTGTGTATGCTATGACACATAGTTTATGATTAAGCCTAATTAAAACGTAAGGTGGTGGTTAGTCGACAACAAAAAAAAGAAGTACAATACAATAAAGAATATTAATAAAAATATCTATACAAAAACTTCAAAATGAACATTTCTATTTACTCCTTTTGGGCAACTAGGACATATAAAACCGGCCTTTAACACAGATCTTAAGAAGCAAGCAAGTATTAATAAAAAAACCGAATAGATTAAACGTATATAATTATTAAGTCGTCGCATAAGAATATAAAAGTATATACTATGACTTTTTTATTTTATATTTTTTTCTGGCCAATAAAATTTATGACTAAAAAGATCTGAAACGTTCACGCGTGTGGATGTGTGTATATAAATAGAGGAAGAGAGTGTCCATTTCATTCATAATAATCATTCGTTAATCACACAAAATCTAACTTCACTCACAAAAAAAGAAAAGAGAAAATGGAATTAGTTGAAGAGACGACCCCAGAAGGAATAAAGAAGATGGGAGGAGAGAAAAAAAGAGGTGTGGTTGTGGACAAAGCTTATCTCTACGAAGAAGACAAACCACTCACCGTCTGTAAAACTTCTCTCTTCTACACCGGTGATGGCTTCGCCGCTTATGACTGTAACGGCGATATCATCTTCAGGGTTGATTCTTACGGTCCTGACACTAGAGATAACGATGAGATTGTCCTCATGGATGCTGTCGGAAAGTGTCTCTTTACCGTTAAACGAAAGGTAATTAAAAAACAACACTTCCTCTGTTGCTTTTTCTTTGGATTTGAGTTTTGGAGACGAGACACACAGTGAAAGTGACTCTGTGATTAGAAGTAAAGTTTTGATTTTTGCTGGATTTGATTAGATGGGTTTTGTTGTTATATGAATCTTAGTGATGGGTTTCGTTTCTTGTTCTTGTTCTTGTTCTTGATAACCTTGTGAAAACCATCGTACACTTGGGATTTTTGTATTGGTTAGTAAAATTAACTGATTTGATCTAAAGGGTTTGGTTAGAAATCGATGAATATTACGAGATCTACAAAAATTATAATCAAGAGTGTGTGTACTTTTTACTGAGTCGACTTGTTGAGCTTGTTCTGTTTTTTTTTTTGATGAACAGAGACCAACTCTACATCAAAGATGGGAAGGGTTTCTAGGAGAAAGATCAGACGGTCAGAAACCGATCTTCAGCGTCCGAAGATCTTCGATAATCGGACGGTGTACGATGGAAGTAGAAGTCTACGACGGAGCTGGAGAAGACTACATAATCGAAGGAGACTTCTCGCAACGGAACTGTGTTATATACGACACAGAGAAGCGGACCATGGCTGAGATCAAACGCAAAGTGGACGCGTCAACGAACGTTATGCTTGGTCGAGATGTCTTTAACCTTCACGTCAAGCCTGGTTTCGATGGTGCTTTTGCTATGGCTTTAGTCATTGTGCTTGACCAAATCAACGGTGATGATCCTGTTGCGATTGGTGATGAGCAAGTCCATCCTTTTGTTGAGGATTGATTAGACTCTTCGGAATTGGTCAAATCTTGGTTCAGGTTCATGAATATCAGAATCTATTTCTATTTTTCAAATCTTTTGGATTTGGACATTTGAGGCTGTTGTTTCATGTTTGTATCCATCTATAATATGTAAAAAACATCATTAAAGTTGTTACGTTACATAATATGGACATAATGTTTCTAGAATCTGTCGTCTCTCTCGGGAAATTTGTTGACTATTAGCTGATGTTTACATAATTATGTTGTTGTGTATACATTAACAATACCATTGGAAAAATGTTTGGATCTAGATTCAGCCGTTGACGAATTTTGTGGCATGTGCATGTAATGAGAGAGCAAGTCATAGTATTAGTATTTTTATGGAGTTAATTAATTGCAAAGTATTTTTATGAAGACTTTACTAGTAAATATTAATTGTTTATGTAACGTAACGTGTCTTGAACATATATTTAATGCCAAGTGGAGATGTATTGGTTTCATTCATGGACAACTATTTTTTAGGCGTTAGTTGATACAAGATCAGAGAGTGCGTAGGAATATGAGTACATAAAAAGTGGTAGAAGGTGGTCGAATAAGATTAAAGATTTGATTAAAATACTATATGGGAATCCAATAAAGAGAGGATACATATGAATTTTGAAGATTACTCCACCCATAAGGATTTGATTCGTTAACGTAATCAAAATTTTCATGCTAGCATAAATGCACCCATTAATATATCATATCAACTCAAAATAGGCATATGTACATTCAAATCCTTCCATTACAATATTACATCTACCCCACCAAACACACCATTAACAACAGAAAAATGATATTACGTTTGAGCTGTATCAATAGTTTAGGCGAATATCAAAATTAGTGAATTCAAATCAATTCAAAATGTCACTGATTTTTTTTAAAAAAAAATTATGGATAAATCATTGAATTTCCGGGACCGCCTCTAGTTATTATTGTTTCAGTATTCCGAACTAAACGACGATATTTGTAAATCGTTACATTAAATAGAGTTGAACCAGTGATCTTGAATGTTCGAAAGAATTTATGTACCTATAGTATCACAATTTACCGTGAAATGTTTCTTTATTTTCTTTTTATAACTTCAAAATTTTAGTGATATATATGGATGATGTAAAATTTTATCATAAGAAATCATTAATATGTTGACCAAGAAAAATAAAAATCATCAATACAATATCGCCCCAAAGAAGCAAATGTAATTAAAGTAAGAGGTTATTATATTAAACACTTCAAACTTAGATTAAAAGTGATTATTAGTCACAAACAAATCAAGAAATCATAAGGTTAACGAGATAAATTTCTATAAACAACTTAAAACCCCCCAAATCTCATAACTCACAAACAAAGAAGAACAAGAAACATAACAAGAGCCGAAACAAGAACGTTCAAGGACGTCCCAAAACCACACCGTGTGGCTGCATTCTGGAGTCCGGTGAAGCCAATGTCGTAGGCAATATGACCATCGGGTTTGAAAAGTCCGAAGTTCCTCTCAGAAGTAGGACCTGGTTTAAGATTCTCGTTGAACAGAGCAAACACATAAGCTCTCACTATCATGTCTGGTCTATAAGGTGTGCCTTTCCTCTTCTTAAGCTTTTTCCTAAGGTTTCGATTGTACGTTCTCGCATTCTTCACCGATGCTCCAGGTTCGTTTGAGTCGCCTTTCGATGCCCATCCCGTCTCCGAAACAATCACCTACATATTCAAAATGTTCAATAGCTCATAAAATATATTTTTTGCTTAGAATGTAACCTTCATTAGTGTAATATTTTTAGCAAACCCAAACATAAAATTACTAATTAGAAAGTTTGTAGTGATTAGAGGAACGTACAGGCATTCTACGATAGCCAGCTTTTTCAAGAGCAGCATAAGAAGCATCGACCATGGCGTCAAACATGTTATCATAATGCAGCTTAGTTTTGGAGTCGTAGATGCCCTTGTTGTGCTCGAAGAGGGCGTAATTAATGTCAATCGTGATTGGATCATTTTTATAAGCCAGAAAAGGATAGGCGTTGATGTAGAACGGCGAGCCAATTTGCGCAAAGAATTCTAACAAAGGCTTCATAAAGGGTGCAACATCGTCCCTGAATGTGCAAGACGATGGTGGATACGAGTTCGCAAACACTGCCTCCGAATGTGGACTCGACACCTATAATACATAATTTGAATTATTCATGAATCACTATTTATATTCTAAATTTGACTACGACATATAGCCTAATGGTTTGTGTTAATATTAATGTAGTGTACCTCAACGACAGTGTGAAGTCCAAGACGGCGAAGAGCATAGTAAACATTCTTGGCCGCGGGTAAGAGAACTTCCCAAAGCTCGATAGTGGTACCACCTAAAATCTCGTTTCCTATCGCGATACCACTAATTCTAGTACCACCGCGTATGAAAGGCTCGACGTTTTCTTTAATCCAATTCATGGCACGGTCTTCTCCAACACTGATGTCCTTAAGAAACTCATTGCCTAAACCAACAATGATCTCTATCCCAGTCCCACGGAACGCTGTGAGGACAGAGTGATCAGCATCGTAGATACGGGTGTTTCTGATCTTTGCTGATCTAAGGAGAGTAGCTACTGCATTGGGAGACGGGAGATTATCCGCTATGCGACCATAGTTTACTCCGTATGTTCCGATGAATGCTACGGCTAGTTGTGAAGAGAGGATGGAGAAGATAAAGAACAGCGAGAGAAAGGAAGAAGAGAAAAGCGTACGCGAATATCCCATTTCTGAATTATTGCATTTGGGATTGTCTCGTATGATGTTTCAAGAACAGAGCAGTTCTTTTTTTGTCATAAAATGGGAAGAAGAAGAGTTTATACTATGATGGTGTTCCTTAATAGGAAGATTCTAAACCCTTTGTCTTTGGGACCATCCAAAAAGGAAGGAATCAATGAGGAAGTTGTTAAGAAGGTAAAATCTAAAAGATTCTTCTGAAACTGAATCAAGGAAATGAGAAAACTCAACATTGTGGGTCTATTTTTTGCATTAGATTCTTACTTTAGCCTCAAAGCAAAACTTTTCACCTTTTTGTTTCTCGAGTCCTCTTCTGCTTTCCTTCATTCAATAATCATTTTTAGTATCTGACTTGTTCCGCGGGTTCGACGTAATATAATTTGGATATCCACGAAAAATGTAACAAGAAAGTAATGATTGCAGCAATGTAAGACTAAAACACCAGCACATAATAGTAGCAATGGTTTTACAGAAGAGTCAATAACATCCTCTACATAATCTTTAACCTAACAGAAACTAGCACATATTACTGCAGTCATGTCTCATTCTCAGCCTAGGAACATCTTTCACCGCGATAATCCTCTGATTAGATAACCAAAAAAAAAGAGCAGGGAAGAAAGAGGAAAACATACACTTCGATAGTTTAATAGAAACAACTGACTAGCAGTTCACGAGCTAACAGAGGCAAAGCTATCCAGTAGCTTCTGCTTCAGCAGCCGTTTTCACTTTCCCCTCTGCTTCGGTTGTCTGACCATTTCCCTCGGGGTTTTTGGTCTCGGCTTCAGCCTCCGCTGCTCCTTGCCCTGCAATCTCCTTCTTCTCCTCGTTATTAGCGTCAACGGTCTTATTCTCTGCATCAACTGCTTTCTCCTCGACTCCACCAGTCTCCACTTTCTCCTTACTATCTTCAACTAGTTCCGGTGCTTTCTCCTTCGTCGACTCACCAGCTTCTTGAACAGGAGCAGGATTCGGAGCTTCCTCAGCTCCCTTATCATCCTTTGCATCATTCACCTTCTGATTTTCACCAGAGGCATCCTTCACAGATTCACCAGTTTCTTGAGCAGGAGCCGGATTCTGAGTTTCCACATCATCTTTAGCATCATTCCCCTTCTCAGTTTCAAGAGAGCCATCCTTAACCGTTACGTTCTCACTCTCGCCATTTCCCTCAACAGGAGCCATGTCAGTATCTTCTTGCACATGAGAGTTCTCATCTCCTCCCTCTAGCTTCTCACCTTCGGCATCTTTCTTCTCATCATCTTTCTTCGACCCTGAGGATTTAGTCCTACCTCGCTTCTTCGGAGGCTCTTTATCCGGCGATGGCGTCGCCTTAGTCTTCTCACTGATTCTCGCAGATCTCCTAGGTGTCCCACTAGTGCTCCAATCAAACTCCGCAATCGCGGGGTTTCCAGGGTGAGACTTGAGATACTGCTCCAGCTGCTTCTTGTTACTGATCTCCTCACCAGTCGGAGCAACAAACACAACCTCCGGCTTCTTCACTGACCCCACTTTGTTCTGCAAGAAAAACAAATCACCTTCACTTGAAAATAAACTTTATAAAGTTGAAAAATTCCGGTTCAAAAAAGCTTCAATAGTAGCCAAGATTAAGTTTCTCTAAGGTGACTGACTTAAAGAGGGTTTACAAAAATGGATTTAACATCAATATGAAGAATATGTAAATTTCCAGAACACAGAACAAGAAGTAAATCAAACAAATCAAATCTAACCCTATAAATTAATCAATCAACACCAAGTATTTAGACCCTAAACTACAATTAGCTACCAAAAGCTACATTTTTCAGGTGTTACATGATTTGGTAATTGCATTTCAGATACAGAACAAAATTTAGGGCTTTTCGTTTTTTTATTTAGCTCAAAATCAAGAGAGTAAAACAATAAAGAAACAAACCAGTTTCTTCCATGAAGAAGGTGCAGGTAGCTCAACAGACACAACTTCCTCTTCGGTACCCATTTTTTGCAGCTCCCTGAAAACAAAAAAACAAAAACAAAAATTCATAAAATGAACAAAAGACCAAACACCCAACAATTCACAAATTACTCTCGTCAAATTTGTCAACCTAGAGTTTTGATTGTCGGAAATTTTTTTAAAAAGAGTCGCAACAGAGAAGAGAGACGGTTGAAAAAAATTAGGGATTTGGATTTTTTTTTTTGGGTTAGTTTCCTCTTTGTTTAGACTTTTCGGACACAACAGAGATATTGATACAGTCACTTGGCAACACAGAGTTCAACTGACAAACCAATGAGATTTAGTCACGTGTCCATATCCAGTATTGTTGTTATCTGTAGTAATGACACGTTAAATCGTTATTAAAAGGTGTTGTTGAAGGGCACGTCGTCGTCGTCGACTCGNCTCGGGTTTTTTGCATTTTTTTCCTTTTTTTTTTTTTTTTTTAATTCTATTCATGAAATGCACGTGCCATTAAGTTAACGACCCTTCTTCTCTATTTTTTTTGGCATGAAACTAATTAACTGTAATGGAATATTTATTTGGAGTCCGGATTAGAGTCACTTAAGGCCCAGTAAATATCCATCATTGGTGGCCCATTACTCATGTTTTACTCAATACATATATGTACACGACTCATGCATTTTCCCAGAGGCTGACAACACTTGAGGTATAATTTCTTGGGATGAAGGGTGAAAGCCCTATTCAGAAGGTGGATGGAGTATATAATCGATCTGCCAAGGCATCTATAGTTTGCATTTCTCTTTTGTCTAAGCTGGAATCTAGTGCTCTTGTGCGCACCTTGTTGCTGTGTTATGAGATGGTCGTAGGATGTCTTTTTTTTTCCGAAAGTCTTGAAGTGTATGAGGAGCTGCACATTTCAATGGTAGAAAGGGATAGTTAATCGAATAGGAAGACCGAGTTAGAGACGAGAATTTTGTCAGTTGGTCATTCGAAGATCTGTTGACTGCAAAAGGATGATAACTGTATAAGATTAGTATCTCAATTAGCATTAACCAAGATAACACAAGAGAATCATTGTATGATGGTATTATTGTATCTATATTATCTGAATAACTGATCTACAAGAAGAATGCTTGGTGAATTTCTACAGATATTTGAAATATACAGAGTGTTGAGCTCTCACTAGAGTCGGGGAAATTATTTGAAACGCGAACGCTTCTTTCCTTTTCCTTTACCTCTCCCATCGGTCACTGTAACCCAAAAGAAGAGTGACATCCAAAAGAGCACCGCGAGGAAGATCTTTACACGGTCTTGAATCCTTGTCACAGTTCCCACAAGACCTACCCAAAGAGAAAAGAGGAAATTATACTTAACAATGATTAATAGGAGAAGAAAAGAGTTATCATTTCACTCAGTGTATGTCGTAGTAAAGTGAGTGTTTTGTATATCCAAACATCATCTGTGTTGTAAATGAATCACATGAAGCAGCTCTGCAACATCAACATAGGAACTAATTGCAGAACAAACACACATCTCTTGATCTCTTGAACACAAGATACAGAACCCCAAAGAAATGGCTGCAATACTAATTGTTGACTAGTCTGTATGCAGTAAACCACATATCTCAGAAAAATCAAAACCTTCCGACCAGAAACACTTGTAGCTAAAAATTGAATCTTTCCGACCAATATCATAGGACTACGTTACAAACAAAGACCAGCAAACCAACTGAAATTAGAGGGGGAACAAAAAAATCATCTAAGCAAGAAGAATGAAACCTGCAAGCTGAGTGGTGTCCTCAGGCGGAGGCGGATCAGGACTCGGAGGAGAAGGAGGCCCACCAGCAACGGCGATGCGGCGTAAACGGCGACGACTGGCGACTAGTAAACTGTTTCGACCGTGGAGATGGAGCGGCGGCGGAAGAATTGAGTGGTGGTAGAGGAAAGAGCTTGTGGTCGTGTTGAACAAAGACGTCACCATTGTTTCCTTAACGATAAATTTAGACCTCATTTTCTCATTTTTATTCTGCAATATGCATACGTGTATGGCATTTATAGTTACACAAATGGTAAGATAATTTGGTCAATCAAACGTTTTGTTGAATTTATAAATTCTTTTGTTCCCTTCAGACAAGAAGAGGGATCTCAGTATATATACTTTATCTGAAGCTAGACTTCAACAAACGATACCAGTGAGTCAGTGACTAATTCTTTAAGCTCTCTTTACAGATTTTGCCAGTTTTATTATAGACAGGACACGCAATTGTCAGAGTAACAAAAAGAGTTTCTTTTTCCAGTATAAATATGAATCTGTAAAGAAGAATATATATGTTCAGAATCAGATGTAGAGACCCTCTTCTTCCCAAACATCAATCAGAAACTCCACCATTTCCTGTAATAACACCAAAACTTGGTTAGGTTACTCTCTCAAATTTGATATACAAGTTTTGATTACTTCTTGAATTTGATCCATAACTTACTGCGAGAGGTATGGGGCGAGGAAACCGCTTATTGCTCCCGAGTAGACTCTCATAAGTCGCATTCTCACTGCAAAACCCATCAAATAGTTTTAAAAGCCACACAGCAGATGAATCTTTTAAGAACATAGAATAGTCCCACAAGATCCTCACTTTAGTATTGGTTTTCGAGCATATTTTTCACGACGTTGAGATCGTTTTTTATCTCCCACCCATTGCTGCCGAGTTTGATTCCATAGTGCAAGACCTGTAACATCCCAAATCTCTCAGATTTTCTCAAATCACTAAGCAGCAAAGGCAGAAAGAAGGAGAGCTCACTCCCACTCACTCACTCACTCACTCACCATAGTTTACAAATTCAGTAGATTCAGTAGAGCTGCAACCACACCCTTGAGAATCAGCAGTCACATTCGACGTACTCATCGAGGAAACACTCCCCTGAGAAGGAACTCCCGCATTGGTTTCCATATCCAAAGTGGTGTTTGTCCACAAATCCTCAGAAGCTACTACACTAGGATTCCTCAACTCACTCCAATCTTCTTCTAGTAACCCTCCTTTAGCAGAGCCACTCACATCTACATTTGTTGTTGCTGTCGCTTTCGACTTATGATCAAAACAAGCCAAACAACCACTGCTGTGTTACAAATTTCATACACAAAATCACTGATAAGTAATAACTAAGTTCACAAACACTCCCAAACCATCAGCCAGACATCATATTGATTCCTTAAGCAAAGCTCAAATTTTAATATGTACCCAAAGCTACAACTTCCAAATTCGAATCAATCCAAATGAAAAAAGAGATCATTTTCCCAAAGTTTCAATCAAATATTCGCACACAAAATCGAAAACAGATAAAAGAGATGACTGATTGACTTACCCCATCGTGGGAACAACAAAAGGCCCTCGTTAGATCATCAAAGGAAGAAGGATCATGCACCCAACGAATCTTGTGATTAATCTTCGAGTGAAATCAATCGATTGGAGTAAATGGAAGATCCAATTGGAGGAAGCAATGAAAAGAAAAGCAATTTTTTTCTTTTTGTTTGGTGTCTCTCTAGAAGTTTTGGAGACTTGATCTGGAAGGGACTTGACCCCACAGAGAGTTGAAACGACAGAAGAGGCATGTGTTGTGTAGAGACTAGAGTGTGGTCGTGTGGAGTTACTAGTTCTGTGGACCTACACAACCCTTATCCATCTCTTTTACTGTTTTGGGTCATATCTTGTTTCTGCCAAGTGAGAGGTTTTTTTTTTTTTTTTATGATTTCAAAATTTCCATCATCAAATGTTTTTTTAATTTTACTTTGTGATACAATGATTTTATGATAAATAAATCTTTAACTTGATTCATTTCTTTAAGTTAGAACAATACCACAGAATAACATTTAAATTTCTCAAATTGCAGTTACTTTTTAAAAAGGTCTTAAAAAATGTTTAGCAAATGTTTTTCAAAAAATTTTCTTCCCCCCAAAATAAAATAAAATATAACATCTTTATTCAAAATACTATCGTATGACAAAAAAAAAAAAAAAAAGTCAACATTTTTTGCTACTAGATTACCACATTTATTACTTTGTCTCTTTCCAAAGTTGTACGAGTGTATATCTCTTTATTTGTCATACTTCATCTCATTTTAAAGTAGTTTAAAAAAATAAAAAATAAATAAATAAATAAATTAGTTATTCTTTTTAGAATTATTTTATTTGCAATTAGTTGTCGATTTGTTTTGTGTTTCAATAAAAAAAAATTCACTT
The DNA here is from genome assembly GCA_900406245.1 of Odontarrhena argentea. Lineage (NCBI taxonomy): Eukaryota > Viridiplantae > Streptophyta > Magnoliopsida > Brassicales > Brassicaceae > Odontarrhena > Odontarrhena argentea. Next base: position 16,704 of record OVAF01000617.1, on the reverse strand, counting down.
TTATCTAATCATATATTATGCTATAATGTATTAACGCTGAATAAACGTTTTTTTTTTTGAATTTCTTAATATATTAGGAAATTTTAACAACTAATAGAATAGAGAAAGTAAGATTTTGCATGCGATTTTTAACCAGAGCTAAGATATAAAATTTTTTAATTCTTGAAATCGACCTCTTAAAGTTTAGTAAATGTTATTATATTATTTAAAAATCTTTCCTAATTTTAAGGATCCCGTGTTTGAAAGTTGGTAAGGTTTATTTTTAGTTTTATTATCAACATATAAATATTTTATATGTATTATGTATAAGAATAAATTCAAATTCATAAGGTGACACGGTGATAACACCAACACAAATCATTAAACTATAAATTCTTGTCAAAGTATAAAATACATAGCAGTTTTGGAATTGATATATTCTTTTCTTATTGTTGTTCTCAACTATTTACAAGACTGCTTAGTTGTGAGCCTTTTTTTTTTTTTTTTTTGAAAATTAGTTTTGAGCCTTCTTAGGTCGTATAATTGATTTACATCTAAGATGCTATTGTATCTTTTATAATCAAGAATCTTACACCAATATCCATTGGACTATAAAAAACAGGTACTCGAGGACCACAAAAATTCAACTTGTAACTAGCCTCATCGATTGAAGTGCTTGTTGCGTGTAATTTTTTAAGGCTTCCACACTAGAATTACATCAAAACTAATTCTACTTTTCATGAATTGCGCCATATAGGAGATGGCCCAACTTATGCATACATGGACGAATCAAATTCAAAATCTTGATTTCTAGAAAATGAGAATACCTCTAAAACGAGGCAGATTTCAAAAAGGTCTCGAGTACGAAAGAAACAAAGGAGAACCCGAGACGACACGCCATGCTAATACTATACAATTCGTTGACTATAAAATTGCTTTGGTGTGACACCATTGTACTCATCTTTGAAGCCATTTTTGCAAAGGAAACGTCTACAAATAAAATGAGAGTATTCTATAAATAAATTCATTATTCTAGTGGTCCTTACTAGACATTGATTCAAATTTGATGACTCTTTATTGTCTTTATGAAATTCATATAGAAATATTATAGTCTGGAGATTAGTAAGATTTCTGTGAAAAATTCTTGCGGGCATAATTAACAAAAACAAAAAGTTCTTGCGGACATAAGAAATTTACTGTTTGACAAGTAAAAATGTATTAAAACATGCAAAATTTAAAATAATTAATGTGAAATTTCATAAATTGAATCACTACAAAGATTGGAAACTTTTTTTTTTTATATATATTTATAATGGAGGATTGGAAACTCAAAGCAGTATATATATGATGATAAGGTTAGGTGAGGTATATTTTCTAGTCATATAAATATTATAAGATCTTGTGACTTTGTGAAACGTAAGCTCTAAGCAAATCATAACCCTTTTAAAAAGAAATCTTAGCATTAAAAAACTTCTTTACAAAAACTAAATTATTATCTACGTCCATTGTGCAAATTGAACCGTTGTTTATTGGGTTTATATTGGCCATAAGTTATGGTTTTCTCTTTTTCTTTATTTTATAACCGAACTCTTTCTCCCANCCCCCCCCCCTTAAAGGCTAAAACCCCTTTTTTTTTTTTTTTTTTTTTTTTTTATGTTAATGGAAAATTCTCGACCTAAACTTATACACATTCTCTCAGTAGACAATATTTGGATCTTTCAAACGATAACATGAACTATGTATAGGTTTCAAAGATATAAAACTTTTGAGGGTCCCAAAATTTGTTACTAGCCCAATATACCCTTGGTAGACGCTACTTGTTGTGGTCCTTGTGGAGGTGATTTGAATTGCATCATGTAAAGTTAAGCTTATAGATTGAACTCCTGCAACATTGATTCACATCTCAATTGTGTAAATTGGTGGTAGTTAAGACCAAATTTTTTCTTCCAACTTTGGTAAAGATTTGTATATTTTTAAAAATCAGTATTATTATTTTTTACGTTGTATTTCCTTTTGGATATAATTTAAAATAGTTTACATTATAAAATTGTTGGTTTATAGTTTGAGATACATCTGTTGTGTTCGACCGGTTTTTGGTTCACTAACTTTGTCTTATCCTAAAACTTTAATACATTTGGCCTTTTAACTTTAATATATACCCCAATGGTATAAACATGTGGTGTTTGATTTTAAAATTATAGCTGTAGTTAAGGTTCATATCTTTTTCTTTTTCTTTAGGTTTGGTCAATACATAAATCATATTTTGTAAAAATTATACTTAAAAAAAAATATCAAAGCAGAGAAATCTGATTAATTACTTTTAAATCTTTATTTTATGAAATATTTTATTAGTTAAAATGAATATTATAAAGTATAGTAATATATTTTGTTGGAAAACGAAGGAAAAAAAAGAAATGATTGACAGAGAAATATGATAGAAATTGTTTTTGTTATAAAGAAATATGATAGAATTACGAAACCAGATTTTGTTAGGTCATTCTAATCTAATTTTGTTTTGTCAAAGATCCGTATCTATTTTACACTTTCCATAACGTGATCGTTGTAATAAGGTTATATATATATATTGTAAGCTGATGCACATATTCTAGAAAATGATTTTCTTTGACCTTTTCAATTTGCTAGTGGATTATTTACAAGTCCATTATTTACATTGTCACTTGAATACTTGATACAAGAAAATAAGAAGACCACACCTACTACTACGAAGAAAAAACCACCTACTGCATTTACAAAAAAAAAGAAAAACTACAATTTCTGAATTTTCCAAGAACAGGCATATTTACAGGGAAATAAAAGTAAAATTTACAAACCTAAAATCTAATTTAAAATTATTTGGTCAAGAAGAAAAGTCAATGAGAACATTGAACTCTGTAATCTCGGTCTCTGAGAATCCCATTGTACAAAGCAATCCGGTTCGCTGGCATGTTAGAATTTCCACAAATTGAACCGACCCTCCCTGGTTTAATCACCGTTTCACTTACGGTTCTCCGGTTCAATTCCCTCCTCCGGTACTCTTTCCCGTTCCCTTTCGTGTCTTTCACATTCTCCGCAAAACGCACTTTCTTCTTCTTCCTCTGTTTCTTCGTTTCCTCTGTTCCATAAAAAAATCTTACTTTCCGAATCAATCAGAAACTCTCTAGCTCCAGATTAAAATAAAGTACCTGAAGATAAACAAGAACGAAGGATGGGTTTTGGAGTCTTGGAAGTTTGATTCCCATGGAACTGACGAGCCATAGAGAGAAGCAGAGCAGTGCTTGAGAAAACCATGGCGGTTGCGATCGCCACCGTGCCATTTGAACAGCTCAACATTTTTCTTTTTGAAGTTTCTTAGAAAATCTCTTTGGAACACCAACGGGCAAATTGAAAAATCTGAGTTTTAAATTTTTGGGACAGAGCTGAAACAGAGGTTTTGATCGGTGATTGGTTGTGAGGAGAGACGTGTGTGTGTGTGTTTTGGGAGAGACTTGGTCAGACTTGTAAGTTAACAACTGTTGAAATTCTATGGTATTGGTTAGAATCTCTTGACTCTCTCTTCTATATTTATACAAATATTTAAAAGAGAGGAGTCTTTTTTTTTTTTTTTGTGAAAATAATGAAAAGAAAATATGTAAAAGTTGGAAAAGAAGAGTGTGAGTTAAATTTGGGTGCTTCGTTACTCACATATTCTAGTGGAGGAAATGAAAATATTATAGACAAGACTACTTTTAGTTTCAAATCAAAAAACTAATTTCTATTTTTTTCGCTTACTATTTTCTACTATGAGAAACCTTATTATGCATTGAACTTGACTCGAGCTCCTTAAACATAATGACGACACTAGAACACACTGTTAAACTATAAATACGATTAAATAGCTAAATTAATTTATCGATTTCAACAAAAAAATGCACGGCGAAATTAGATCGGGTGCATGGACACTGATTAGATTGATTTTTAGAATCATACTCTCATATATATGATTAATTTATCAACTGGCATATATGGTTTGGATAAAACTATCTGGATGAACAAACATCACATGAAGTATTATGTAAAATCCAACTCATATAATATGGCCTGTCTCTCTAATTATCTAACCCATAAATTAATAGAAGAATGGATATTTAAACATATTCAGAAAAAGACGCAACTTTAGTAACGACAATCATTGGAAGCTCGTTGGCTGAGTGTAAAACTCTATTAGCTCCCTTGGATTAATGTCAACCACTGACCAATTGCAACTCACCTATCTGTCAGACATAGAACGAATCTATGTGGGTTTCACCCACGTGTCCTGTCGGTTTCTCAACCCAACGCTCATAAATAAAGTCTTAAGACATTAATCCAAATAACATTTTAACATGTTTTAAAACTAAGTAGATACCGTATCTAGAAAGAACTACTCGATAAGAACTCTTGCTTGAATGTACTTTTGGTACGAAGCTTCGTAGTAAAGCGATTTGGTTTTGGTTTTCTAGTGCTCAACGCAACTATTTGTCCATAGTCCATATTCAAACACTGTTCTAAGAACCAAAACCAAAAAGGTCAATGTAAAAGGTTCATAAATTCAAAAACTCTCTAGCTCCAGATTAAAATTTTTTTGGTGTTATATCTATTTTTCATTTTTGATTCGAATTTGGTTTCAGTTTATTTGGATGCAAAAAGATTTAAACCATTTAAACCATATTAAAAAGACTTTTACAACTTTCAAACTACATGAGTTAAAGAAGGTTTTGTCAGGACATGATAGCTTAAAAATTAGGGGTGGGCAACTATTTGTCCATAGTCCAAATTCAAACACTGTTCTAAGAACCAAAACCAAAAAAGATCAATGTAAAAGGTTCATAAATTCAAAGGGTACATTACAACAAGAGGAAGAAGATCACAACACAAAGCTACATTCTCACCACGAGTTTAAAACCAAAACGGGTAAAAAAGTGCATCATCACACCAACCATTTAACTTATTCGTTCTAAAGGTAGACAGAGACTCAAGTTTATTCAAAGCTACAGCATCAGCAAAGCAAAGAGAGAGGGAGATGGATACTAGACATAACCAGTGAAATTAGGTTGTAAGGATTGGAGGCATGTAGTCTGATTTAGCACCGAGGATACGGGCCTTTGTGTCTGGGAAGAATTCGGTTCCTGGAAGCTCAGTGATGTCACCTTCGCTGGCTACACCAATAGGGTAGCGGAGCAAGTGACCTGGAAGGTCATGCTCGAGTGTCTCACTTGAGTACAAGTCCCAGTACTTATCAGCAATGCGGTTAACTTTCTGGATGCATTCATCGCTTGAGGGATCGAGGAAGGTTTCATCGAGCATTCCCATGTGTTCGTACCACAGAGACATACGGAAACCATGGATCTGGCCACGAGCTGGTTGTCTATGGGACAAGTGATGTGGTTGGTAGCCTCCCATTGCTATCTCAGAGTCCCTTGCACCATCCATGGACCTCTGGTTGATGTTAGCAGACCCGATGATAATGTATTCATCGTCAACTGCAAATGGATCAAAAAGTCAGTCACACCCACACGCATTTATGCAAAGTTCTCAAGTTTTTTTACTGAAATGTAAACTTACCAATCATCATTTTGGTGTGGACGTAAATCATGAAGCGACGTGCTTCTTGAGCCCTCATATAGTCTGTGTCGGGGTCTGGTCTTTCTGCAGGCTCGTACTCTCCCTCTTTCTTCACCTCACGGTTTCCAAGGCAGAAGAATGTCAGATAGTTTCTAGGATCTTCCTCTAAGCCCTTGGCCCTGAGTGCCTGAATAACATCCTTGTACATCATCTCCATGGTCCTCCTCTGCCAATCCAATATAGCTTGCACTGATCCACTCTCTGGGAGACCTTCTGGCCACATAGGAACCACAACGTAAACCCTGAACTTCTCTCCTTTCTCGATCTTGTCAACGATCTTAAGAGACAACTCTTTTGGGATCAAGTGCAGAGCATTGATGTCTTCAGGAGTAATACCATCGGCAGCCCAAGCAAAAGAACTCCCAAGGAAGTACTGGTTTTCAATGTAGATGAAATCTTTGGCACGTCTGATAGCGTGAATGTAAGCATCTTGAATACTCCTATCAATGATGTTATCCTTTCCACTCACAAGACCGGCTTCTGCAGCAGCTTCAGGTGACTCGGGGAACCCAGCAGCAGCTCCACCATCGATGGATCTAAACAATTGCACATTCCACACGTCGTGGTCTTCCTGGAACATAACAGGAGAAGGGGTGATAATAATATCACTGAGCTCTCTCAGCTTGACCAGAATGTCTTTACCACCCTGCTTGCTCCATCTCTGCTCGAAATTATACAAGACATCCCAAGCAATAGGACCTTCAAGACGTGAGTGGATATCATGCCAAGGCTCCCTTGGACCACCTTTGGTGATAGTAGCACCGGTGAAGTTAGGTTGATGAAAGTCATCATGGTGAACAGTGTCCAATGTCCTGAACAAGGAGTGGAACGGAGTGTCGTATCTTCCATCACAGATATCAATACCACCGACAAAACTCACAATTCTCCTCATTTCTGATCCACTTCGGTTTGGCATCTCGCTGTCCACAACAACGATTTTCTGGTGATGCGTGAACATAGTAGAGATCTGCAAGTTCTGGACTATGCTACCACCATCATCGGGGTTACGAGGGCACAAAACACAATTGACCTCGCTACCCCTGAAAAAGTTCTCGGTATCTTCATCATGAGTACCCATGAGCCCATCTTTTCTCACCACATCAACAGAGGTTCTGTCATCCCAAACAAGCAGAAGAACCCTGACACCTTCACTAGCCTTCTTCTTGAGTAGCTCACCAACGGACATATCTCCCCCTGGCTTCGGCCTCCTCGAGTCCCTCACCAAGGAGATCTCAGTGTAAACAGACCAACCGGTGATGTAGATCATGTGTTTCGCATTGGAAATAGCATCAAAAATATCCTCCCAACATCTCTGAGGCTCGTAGTTCTTCCCTCCAGCAAGAGGAATTCTCGGAACAAAGTTGTCCGGAATATGAGCATCTTGGTACAGAGAAACCTTGCAGCCTTGTCTCTGCGAGAAGAATGTGTACGGGACTCCAGGGAATTTAGCACTTTTGATACCCTTGTTCCAGTTACGATCCTCCTCAACATGGAAATAATGAAGTCTCACATGAATCTTTGATCCTCCTTCGATGGGGTTCTTGTCATTATCCAAAATCTCAACCCACTTATCCACTTCTTGGCCGTTAATGACTTCTTCAACAGGAATGTAAGCTCTTCCGATAAGCGTGGCACCAATGGGATTATCATCTTTGACAGTGAAGATGATATCAGAAGCCAAATGGGCACAGTAGATATGAAACGATTCATACCACTTGGGGTTCTTAGGTTCATTTTTAATCTTCCTGGTTCTTCCAACTCTAGCTTTTTGCAGATCAATCGTCGCGTACAGCTGCGTTTCTCCTTTGCCAACTCCAATTTTCTCTTCAACATTCGCCAACATCTAAAAATTCAAACATAAAACAAAAGGTCAAACTTTGATCTTGAATTACAGTTTTAGGCAGCTATGGAGGCCTATTCCATAGCATTCGAACCACCAAATAAGATATCAGTATGGAGCAAACAGAACACAAATAAGAGATCAGTATGAAGCAGAGACATCAGTAAGATATATAGATACCTTGCCGAGGAAGCCTGATCTGACCCCATCACCCTGAAGTGCATCAACTTCATAGATGGTAGCATGTAAAGTACCGTGCAACAGATGCTGAGCCATTTTGATAAACCTGTATCAATACTTTGATTAGTATAACTTCATTTTATTCAACCAACCAAAAGAAAAAAAAAAAAAAAGTGAGATCCAGGAATAGTACATCGAACATCAAGATCTGGTTTTAAAAAAAGACAAAGCAAAATTCACAAAATACAAACTACCTAAAATCTCGCAGTTCTGTTCAAAATCCAACAAACAACAGTACCTCAACTACTAAAACAGTCAAAGCACAGTCAATGATCTCGCTCAAAACCCAAATCAAACCAGAGCAAACTAGTTAACGATCCATCAAAACCACAAACTCATAGAATATCAAACCGATCGCCATTTCTATAACCATCATCCTAAACAACACGTAAACATTTCACGAGTTCGACTCATTTCGAAACCAAAAAAACCAAAACCCACTAAATCGTACGATTTGTCATCGCAAAAACAAGTGTAAAGAAAACAAGAGGAAGAACCAAAGTGATGAGATGCACAAGAAGGAAGAAAATGAAAAAAAGGATCGAGAGAAAAAAACACTCACTGCGAGATCGGAGAAAGTGAATCGGTGGTCTCACAGAGAAGGAAGAGTTTGGGGATCTAATCCGTGATGTGGAAGAAGCTCTTTATGAAACGAGAGCTACTATGTCAATTGATTGTACCGCGTGGGGGCCACATTTAATCTAACTTTCATGATTTTGACAAAGACCCCAATGTTTCGTTTTCGGCCCAACATTTATTAATTTGACAACTAGATCCCGAATTTCAGTTACACAAAGTAATTACGCTTAAGATCCCTTTCCATTTGTAAATTTATATGGATAACCAAATATTAACATTAACATTATGTTAAAAAAAGTACGTGGATTTGTGTTAGACAGGTGTAAACAAATTACGTAGGACGATGTTGTCAAATATACATAGTTAAGGTTTAAAAAGAAGAAAAAAGAAAGAGTTGGAGATTATTACAAAATCTTGAAAAAGTGTCCGAATGAAATATTCAAAAGTTGTAATAAAATATCCCTGACTTGGGGGATATGGGGGAGACAAATATGCATATCCAAATCGTGCGCCAAACGTTCTGCATCTCAACGCCACGACGTCGTTTTCGAAACTGAATCCTCACCGTCCATCGCGATAAACTTTTACGATCTACTTTCTTCGAGGTACAACGTGTATATATCATGAGTATTATTGAATTTATCACTTCATCATTGGATCTTGTTATTAAAATATTCTCCCATATTTACTAACGAAACAAGGAGTATTATTTTTCATCAAATTCGCACATTTTTCATTCACAATTTTCTGCAATTTTAATATATGTATGTTTTACTAGCTTGTTCTATCTGAAATCTGATTTATTATCTAGTAGGGTTACTCACTAATTTTTTTAGTGGGATCAAAGGGATAAAATACAAATTCAACAGAAAAGAGAGGGTTAAGTCATAACAGTGGTTTAAGAATGATTCAAAACACTTAGATAGAGACGAAAAGGCCCACCACATTGCCGACAATTGCGATGAAAATGTCTCCAGATATATAATAAGGTCAGTAATAACCTTATCATATAAATCGGTTGATACTAATTACTACACTGCCTAGACACTGATTGGTTATCGAGGACTTCTAAATACTCCATTCATGATTTATGACTATTATTATATTAAATGTGATGTATTTCAAACCAACTTTTTCTTTTCCTAATATATTCTGTATGGTTATTGGTTTGCTCTGCTATTTCGCACTGCCGAGGTTGCAAACTTACGGTACACATGGTTTCTATATATGTGTGGTATATCTTAAACGCATGGTTTTCTTTTTTTCGACAATTAAATTATATTAAAGTTAAAGTTGTTGTTACGCATAGTTCATCCATGATACAACATAATTTTGATCATTAGTTGTAGCTAATTTTGCTTAGATATATGCTTCCTGATTAGCTTCTCTCCTAATATGCATGAACTTGCAGTGAGACATTGTACCCTTTATAAGACTTATGTCTTTGAATAGATTGCCAAGGCATGCATGATGTTTGCACTCGCATCTTCGGAAAAGGTTATGAGGTTATGTGAGTATACCCTCATTTTTTCATTTGGAGCATTTTTTCTCTTAACGCATATGTATATATGGTCGAAACTTTTTTACAGTTAATTTTTAAAAATTATATATAAGAGCACTTTTTAAAGAAAATGATAAGATAAAACAATAATTGATATAAAAAGGTTTACATAAAAACTCATTTTTTTTCGAAACGGACATAAGTTGTAAGTATGACACTATGACATGTTTTAAGCTTGTTTAGAGATGGTATATCCTAACATGTAAAGAAAAAAAAAATTTGTAGGGCTGAAAACAATAACTTTCTACCATATCACTAAAATGATCATGATATAAATAAGAAAACAAACTATTTTTTTTTTATGTAGATCGAGAACCAATTATTTTTGTAGATTAAGTATTGTTTTACTTGGATCATGGTTTAAAAAATCGCTAAGCGTTACTAAATATTCAGTATGAGCCTAGACGTTAAATAGTTATTTAGTAATTTGTGTATTTTTAATTCGGGAAAATTTTGATATACACGCAAAATTTTATAGTGAAACAGAGAAACATTAATTTATAACATATTAATCTAAGGAAAAGTTCAAAGAAAAATACTTAAATGATAATATATTTGAAAAACGAAAAAGATAATATATGAAAGTTTAATGAGACTCAACAGTTTTTTATTTATAATTTATCTCTTTCGAATTATTTATATTTGTTATGAGACACATTAGTAGAGTATTTACTATTTTGCGAATAAATAGAATACGTGATTTATAGAAGTTCGTTATAAGGAAAAGTTGAAATTGTCGATTATATATTTATACAAAAGAAAGATATGTTAAACAAAAATTAGGATTACATAACTCTCGGGCTAATTCCATCTCGCCTCTGTTTGGGCTAAATTACCTTGTGGGCACAAAAGCCCTATTAGACCCATTTCTTTTTGTATTTCAGAGATTAGAGAAACTCTGAGAATTTGATTAGCTACATTTGATTTTAAAATTTGAGAGTATACATTATACATTATACATTTTAAAATTTGAGAATTATTTTTTTCCCTTTTCCTCTGTTTCTTATATTCTTTACAGTTTTGTAAAAACTACATCAACTGTTTGAAAATTTGAAACCGTTTTAGCTGAATTATTGGAAAAAAAGAAAAAAATGATTGTGGAGATAGAGGTTGCTATTTTGAGTTTAGGAAAGAAAAAGAAGATGGTTAGTGCAGAGCTCCCGATAGTATCATGTGAGGCACCATTGGGCCTCGTTGTCTGACATTCTGCTGACACTAGTATTCAGGCCTCTCTCTTGGGAACACAATTATAAGTTTGAGTCTGTATTCAAGCTATTATTATTACAAAATTAAATTCATATGTATGTATATTATTAAATATGTAGGAGTATATATCAACTTGTGTATAAAACCTAATTTTTTTATGGAAAAAGGGGAAATAAAAAAATAGAAAGGTAGAATATAGAAGAACCCAAAACCCAAGCCATGAATGACACAAAAGAAACGAAAAAGCATAACATGAAGTCAAAAATAGACACAATAAAAAATGGAAAAGCAAGTTTCTTAGTCCCTATATATAATATGGATTCCAATATCATCAGTTTAGTTTGAATATCGAACATGGATTGGACATTCACATAAATTGCGCCATAAACGATGTCTTTAAAGGTAAACTTTATTGCTATATTCTTTTCTTTTTTACTCATCTTTGTTAGATTTCAAAATCTTTTCTTCAAAAACCAATGATACGTATTTGTGAGATTAAAAATTATAATTTCACAATCAAATTACAGTGCGCACTCCGAAGCCTCGTGGACATAAGTAATTAATTTGAGTTTACATGTTAGTAGAATGTACATATATATATATACGTATTCGTACTATCAATTATCTTTTCATATACTTATATACTGGCTGCTACTGTCTGAAAAATATCCGCTCAACATGGTAAAGCATTAAGCATCTTTTTTTTGTCTGTAAATGTATCTATCATATTTAAAGCTCCTGACTTTAAAATTATGTACATGTTCATCATAAATAGTAAAGCACATTGGATTTTTGTTCATGATCTAAATCAATATATGCAGAAGAAGCAGAGTTGGGTCTTAAGTTTCTCATTGTTCATAATCCAAATCTTCATATCTTCGAAGGCATTGGATGTTACTCAATTTGGAGCGATTGGTGATGGAGTTAGAGATGATTCACAGGTAAAAAAGATTCATTATATATCCAAAAAAAAAAAGATTGATATTATAAGAAAGAAAGTTTTAAAATCTTTAGTTTCTTGAAAGGCGTTCTTGAAAGCTTGGGAAGTTGTCTGTAGCGGGACAGGAGATGGGAGTATTGTCGTTCCGGCAGGGAGGACATTTATGTTACAGCCCTTGAAGTTTCAAGGTTCTTGCAAATCTGCCCCTATTGTTTTTCAGGTACTCTGTTTTTCCCCTGTTTTTAATTTGTCCACACTCTCTTATAACATATGATGAATATGCTTAAGTAAAAAGTAAGTGATTTGATTGAAGGTTTTGGGGAATCTGGTTGCATCGAATAGAGAAAACTGGAAAGGAGACAAAGATGAATGGATTCTTTTTACAGACATTGAAGGACTTGTGGTTGAAGGTAATGGCCAAATCAATGGCCAAGGTTCGAGCTGGTGGGAACACAAAGGCAGCTCTAGACCAACCGTAAGGATAACATTACCAGCTTTTCCTTTTTGTTTTTGTGTTTCGTATCAAAAAAACGAAAACGTGCTTTTTATGAGATTAGGCATTGAAGTTTAAGAGCTGCAACAACCTTAGATTAAGCGGACTAACGCATATAGATAGCCAAATGGCTCACATTCATATAAACCAATGTAACGGTGCAACTATCTCGAATCTCCGGATAAATGCGCCGGGGGATAGTCCTAATACCGATGGAATCGACGTCGCAGCCTCATCCAATGTTGTCATCCAAGATTGCGTTATCGCCACTGGTATGAAAACCGTTTGGAGATTTATGGAAATGCCAAAATGAAAAAGTAGAAAAGGGAATAATATTAAAAGTTTCTGGATGATTGTATGAATGCAAATGTTTACATTGTCAAAATAGACGGTCCATTTAATGTCGCATCCAATAATGTTCACTTGGACTGTTGCGATAATCTTTTTATCGATTCGTTACTTAACATGATGTGATATGACGTTGTTAATGATTGTAGGTGACGATTGCATTGCCATAAACTCGGGGACGTCGAATATCAGAATTTCTGGTATTGATTGTGGACCAGGTCATGGAATAAGGTTTGATTAATTTAGAATCTACCTGAACTATGTTCATTTGTCAAATACATCTATAAATTATATGAATGTTGTATGTATGTTGTAAAATATATAGCATAGGAAGTTTAGGAAAAGATGGAGAGACAGCTTCAGTGGAGAATGTATGTGTCCAAAACTGTAACTTCAGAGGAACTACGAATGGGGCTCGGATCAAAACTTGGCCGGTACTTACAAAATTTATTAGTCTTAATCTCATTATCATTTGTTCTAGTTCTCTAAAATAAATTTGGTAATATACATAGGGAGGATCGGGTTATGCAAGACAGATTACATTCAGTGGAATATCGGTAGACAATGTCGAAAATCCAATCATAATCGATCAACATTATGGAGATTCTGATAAAGAAAAAGTAAGCAAAGCAAAGTGAAGATTTGATTAGAAGTTCCAAGAAATATAGTTTTTGATGGGAACTTACATTTTTTTTTGCTAGGGTTCGGCAGTGGAAGTAAGCAAAGTAGTGTATAGTAATTTCGTGGGTACGTCGAAATCAAATTTCGCAGTGGACTTTAGGTGTAGCGAGAATGTACCGTGTACAGAGATTTTTATGAAAGATGTGAGAATACAAACGATATCATCAGCAGGACAAGCTGCACCGGGACAATGTTCAAACGTGAGAGGCGGTGTTTCCACACTTCCTGTACCAGGTTTAGAGTGCCTAGCTCTTTCCACGGATCCATTTTCATCTCCGGTAGCGTGGGACCAAACTTGTTCTGTGTCGCAATCAACGCAAGATCCAAGAGGAGAACCAACGCAAGATCCAAGAGGACAGCCAATGCAAGATCCAAGAACACAGCCTATGCAAGATCCAAGAACACAGCCTATGCAAGATCCATTGTGGGTTTTTAGTGGAGCGAAACGCCTTAGATATTATGATGCCGTATTAATTTCCATTTATCTATTTACTTATATATGTTATAGGTTAAGTTAATCCTTGAATGGAGATGATAATCTAATGATTTTAATCAATGATTCAAGCTAAATTTGTGTTATATATATGGGGGTAAAGTACATTTCCGGTTTGATTTGGTTATGACTGAAACCGGTTTAGTTTGAACCAAAACAATTCTAACGAACATAACGGCCTGAAAAAAGACGAGAGAAGAAAATTTAAAGCTAACTTTGGCCATAACTTGTACCCGAATCTTTCTCTTGGCTTCCAAGTTTTGTAGAATGGGGAAGCGACCCCAGATCTTACCGGACATAGACAACAGACCACCTCTGCAACGACCGCAACACCTACCAAGTCCCGAGCCATGGTTTGCGTGGCTAGTACCGCTCATTTTCGTGGCTAACTTTGTCACATTCGTCACCACAATGTATGTCAATGATTGTCCATCGAAATCAGACAATTGTGTCTTCTTCGACGTTCTTGGAAGGCTTTCTTTTCAACCTTTGAGGGAGAATCTTCTTCTTGGTCCTTCTCTTTCCACGTAAGAATTCTCGAAAAGATACAAGATTATTAGGAAATACATGATTTTTCTGAATCTGGATTTGATTCAGGCTGACAAAACTCGGAGCTCTCGAAAAGAACCTGGTGCGGGCTGGTGATAGATGGCGTCTCTTTTCTTGTATATGGCTACATGGAGGACTCATTCACTTGATGGCCAACATGATCAGCCTCCTCTGCGTCGGAATGCGTCTCGAACAAGAATTTGGATTCCGTAAGAGAACAAGAACCTTTCAGACTCTATTTTCCTTCCTCAAAATAGAATTTTTCTTAAACTGAAATTAAGGATTGATGAGATTTCATCATTTCAGTGAGAATGGGAGCATTGTACATGATATCCGGTTTTGGTGGAAGCATTGCGTCTTGTTTGATGGATTCTCAAGGAGAACGGGTATCAGTGGGAGCATCGGGAGCTTTATTCGGATTACTCGGTGCTATGCTCTCGGAATTGATCACAAACTGGTCAACCTATGAAGACAGGGTAATGTTAATAATCATATTCCGCTTCAAGAGTTTGTAATTAAGAGAATATTGTACCTTCTAATGAGAGATTGATCTTTTTTTTCTCAGTGCACAACACTTACGTCATTGATTATGATCACTTTACTGAATCTAAGCGTTGGATTCTTACCACATGTTGACAACTATGCTCATGGTGGCGGGTACCTAGCCGGTTTCTTCCTTGGTTTTGTCCTTCTTCTTCGACCGCAGTACGGATATGTAAGCTCCAAATGCATACCTCCTGGATTTGACATGAAACGCAAGAAATCAAAGTACAACTGTTGTCAACACTTCTTGAGGTTCTTATCTCTAGCCATCCTAGTCCCCGGGTATGTTCACCAAAGACTTTATAACAAGGCTCAAAAACAAACAAAACAACCATCAAAGTTGTGAAAAACTTTCTTACCTTACCATATGATAAACTTTTCCGTGAAAATTTGTCAGATTCATTGTGGCATATACTAAGCTTCTTCGAGGCCATACTGTACCTAAGAGTGGATATGGACAGCTAGCAGCACAAGACGCAAATTCTTTGTAAAATACTATCTCATGTAATCCTAAGTATAATATGCACACGCAATATCATCATCAGAAGGTTAGACATTTTGATGAGTACATAATTCACTTATTTGTACTGTATGTTGTCAAAGATATTGTAACTTTAACATTTGTATAAAAGCATTTATCGACCTGTAGGTAACGTTTTGCAGATAGATTAATTTCTTAGTGACAACATATTTTTTGTTCCTGGAACTCGCATGAGTCAGAGCAACATTTATAAAAGAATAAATTCCTATATAAACAGTCACTCAAGAGGGAGAGAGATCACAGAGAAGCACAAACTGTAGTAAGAATCCAGGTTGTAGATATTGGCAAAATTTTCGGTTCACGTTGATATTTAGTTACCTTCCCTTCTCTGCTAGATATATGACCAGAAATCCAGACCTCATTAACAGTGTCTTACCCGCTTCACTCATTAATGCGCCAAACCGTTATGCTCCTGCACTCGATAGTCACTGAGATATTCCCAAATTCTGCAGCGTTTGGCAGAGTTGGGTGCAACAAGATCTTGACAAAGGCCAATTTCCAAGAGCCATCTGAGAATATGCAAACTCTTGGTGTTCTTTTCTTAGTATGATACCCAGAGATAATCAAGTTCCAAAAAAAAAAAAAACACATCCTCTTGGCATCTCCCCTCAAGCCATATCCATTAGTCCACATAACGAGTACATATGGAGCATTCTACATACAAGGGCTGGAGCCTAATCTGATATATCATAACATGGCAATGCTGCAGTTTCTTACCACAAGCTAGTGCAACCTTACGATAGGCTCAGGTTCTCATGCAGGTTGGTTGATTGGCTCTGAACTTTGAATGTAAGAGCAAGCAAGCAAATTATGTTTTCATTTTCATTATTACAAGACTAACCCAAAAAAGCAAGGGGAAGATATATAAATAAATTTTGGAATAAATCAAAGAAATGCAATTAGATACAGTAATTAGTTGATTTCCAAAAAGATTGCAATTTAGCTTTTTAGTACAAATGTATCTTTTGACTTGGAATGTAATCCATTAATTTTAATACATGATACATATTTTTGTAATCCCCTACCCATTATTTGCGAAGTCCTTTAAGTGGAAAAAGCTGATGTGTCGTA